>VZQC01003872.1:1458722-1516942 GCA_009823505.1 Rhizomys pruinosus
AAGAAGGAAAGAAGAAAAAAAAAAAAAAAAAAGAAAGAAAGAAAGAAAGAAAGAAAGAAAGAAAGAAAGAAAGAAAGAAAGAAAGAAAAAAGAAAGAAAGAAAGAAGGAAGGAAGGAGAAAGAAAGAAAGAAAGAAAGAAGGAAGGAAGGAAGGAAGGAAGAAAGAAAGAAAGAAAGAAAGAAAGAAAGAAAGAAAGAAAGAAAGAAAGAAAGAAAGAAAGAAAGAAAGAAAGAAAGAAAAAAGAAAGAAAGAAAGAAGGAAGGAAGGAGAAAGAAAGAAAGAAAGAAAGAAGGAAGGAAGGAAGGAAGGAAGAAAGAAAGAAAGAAAGAAAGAAAGAAAGAAAGAAAGAAAGAAAGAAAGAAAGAAAGAAAGAAAGAAAGAAAGAAAGAAAGAAAGAAAGAAAGAAAGAAAGAAAAAGAAAAAGAGAGAAATAGAGAAAGAAAGCAAGCATAGTTCAGGCCTGGCTTAGCTGAGTCCCCTGTTGGGGTCTCACGTGTCTACGTCATCCGGCTGCACGTCTTCCCAGAACTCTGGCGTCATCCGGCTGCACGTCTTCCCAGAACTCTGGCGTCATCCGGCTGCACGTCTTCCCAGAACTCTGGCGTCATCCAGGCTGCATGTCTTCCCGGAGCTCTGGTCAGTCATCTAAGCTCATGAGGCTGTACAGAGTCCAGCCTCTCGTATTTCTGGGCTGAGAGGCCTGAGACCTCTTCTTTCTTGCTTGCTGGCTGTCATCCCCTGGAATCCCCCAACTCATATTCTTTGCCAAGGAGTCCCCTCTCCAACCTTTTCAATGTTTCTCTCTCTCTCTCTCTCTCTCTCTCTCTCTCTCTCTCTCTCTCTCTCTCTCCCTCTCTCTCTCTTTTCCTTCCCTCCCTCCAGTCTAAGAGGGATGCTTATATAATACAATACAACCACGGTGGTTCCCCCATCAGAGCCACAGATCCACCCACATTAAAGAGGGATGTGGATTCTACAAGGCACCAGGGCAAACCATCTCAGGATTCTGGGGAAACCATCTTAGAATTCTGGGGAAACCATCTTAGAATTCTGCCTACAAACGACTGCCATTTGTCCCTAATGATTCATGCCCCTTACACAGGGAAATACATTCACCCCATCTGTTATGGGCTGAATTATGCCCTTGGAAAACTTTTATGTAGAAGTTCTAACCCCAATTCCTGACTGTGACTGCATTCAAATCTTAAGTTTTTGCAACAGATGAGAACAGTACAGAGTCCCACAACTGGACACACACAGACATAGTCTGTGAATGGCTCATGCCTAGGCAACACATCTACAATGCAATGTCTACACATAAGCCCCAAGCATCATAGAACAAGGACCCAAGAAGGCATTAACTACCTCTTAACTCTCGTTTTGGAAGCTCCTCCATGCAACAGGAGGCCAGGAACTCAAAAGGGCATGAATGGCCAAACTGTGAAGATCAGGAGTCTACAGAGTGTGGCTCCGTGGACAGCTGCCTATATTCAGCTTCACCCACCAGGGCTCAGGGAACATTACAGAAGAGGAGGCAAAAAGATTGCAAGAGCCCAGGAGGTGGTGCAAAGCCAAATGGAAATGAATCCTACAGGCCCCTGGGACCCTGTTCATGTGAACCTACAGCATTGGTATCAGTATGCACAAGACCCATGCAAGTTCAGCTGGACAAAAACCCAGCACAGAACTGCAGAAATGAATAGCAGAGCACAGTCTCAGCTGAAGAAATATTGGTAGCTGGTGGCGGTCAGGTGAGGAAGACCTGGACATTTTTAGGAAAGGGATTCTGGATATCCTGACTAGAGCTCAGGGAATGAGCTTGCACTGAAGAGTGGGCAGGGAGAGGAGTTTGGCACAATGGACCCTAACACAAATGACAGGATGTGTGAATTTGCAGGGGGGGGGTGCCAAGGGAGAAGCAAAGGCAATTAAGACTGATTGAAAAATTATGTATGAAACACATAAAAATTCAATAAAATAATAAATATATTTTAAAAGCAGTCTTTTAAAAAATTAGAATATATTAATTAAACAAAATAATGGGTTTCATTATGATATTTCCATGTAGGTATATAATGATTTTGGTTTGCTTGTTTTGGCTGTTTTGTTTTTTGAAATAGGGTTTCCCTGTAGCCCCAGCTGGCCTGCAACTCACTATGTAGACCAGGTTGGCCTCCATCTCACAGAGATCTGCCTGCCTCTACCTCCCAGGTGCTGGGATTAAAGGCATGCACACTGCACTCAGCATATAACAATTTTGATCTGTTCTTCTCCATCTCCTTTCTCTTTCCCAAATATTTTCTCTCTCCTTTCCTATGGTGTTGTTTAAGCTGATTCTACAAATGAGAAAAGACATGCAACACTTGTTTATTCTCATTCTGTTTATTTCACTTAATATCATGATCTCCAGTTCCATCCATTCTTCCTGAAGTGGCATCATTTCACTCTTTTATGGCTGAGACACACTCCATGGTACATATATATTGTATTTTCTTGATCCATTCATCCACTGATGGGCACCTAGGCTGATTCCACAGCTTGGCCGCTGTGAATGCCATGCTAAGCATGGGACCCGGGCTTCTAGTACACAACCTTGATTGCTTTGGGTATATACTCAGGAGTAGAACAGCAGGCTGGTACAGTAGTTCTGTTTTTAATTTTTTTAATTAATTAATTATTTTATTTATTTATTTATTTATTTATTTATTTATTTATTTATTTATTTGTATGAATGTACTGTCTGCATGTAGGTCTGTGCACCCGTGTAGTGCAATGCCGCGGAGGTCAGAAGAGGGTCTCTGATTCCCCTGGAACTGGAGTTCTCCTGGAATTGGAGTTATAGACGTTTCTCAGCCACCATGTGGGTGCAGGGGATTGAACCTGGGTCCTCTGCAAGAGCAGTCGGTGCTCTTAACCGCTAGGCCATCTCTCCAGCCCTGTTTTTAATTTTTTAAGGGCTCTCTTGCTGATTTCCATAATGGCTGCACTGATTTACATGACCACCAGCACACTCCTTCCCCACACTCTTCCCAAAAACCCGTTTCCTCCCCATCATTTGTTTGTTTTCTTGATGATAGCCATTTTGACTCAGTGAGATAAAAGCTCATTGTAGTTTTGATTTGCATTTTCCTGAGAACTAAGGATGTTGAACATTTTCTCATGTATTTCTTTGGCCAGGAAACAGAGTCTTTAAAGAGGTAAGTTAAAGTGAAGTCATTGGAATGAGCACAGGAATTAGAGGAATTGCATTCTTTTTTTTTTTTTTTTTTTTTGTCTTTCGAGACAGGTCTCCCTGTAGCCCCGGCGTCCTGGAAACTCCACTCTGTAGACCGGCTGCCTTGAACTCACAAAGATCCGCCTGCCTCTGCCCTCCGAGTGCTGATTAAAGGCATGCGCCACCCAACACCCGCCTAGGTATTGCATTCTTTTTTCTTTTTTTTTTTTAATGGTATTTTTTTTTTTTTTTAATTTATTCTGTATTGTATGAATGTACTGTGCATGCAGGTCTGTGCACCCGTGCGTGCAATGCCGCGGAGGTCCAGAAGAGGGCATCGGATTCCCCTGGAACTGGAGTTTTCAGACGTTCTCGCCGCCATGTGGGTGTGGGATGAACCGGGTCCTCTGTAAGAGCGGTCGGCGCTCTTAACATCTAGGCATTCTCTCCAGCCAGGTATTGCATTCTTAATAGGAACTAGAGATTTGGACTTGGAGAAGAGCCTGTACCCAGGCACAGAGAGCAGCCTTGGCAGATTTCTGCTGTAACAGACTGCACCCTAAATCCAGTTTTTTTCTTTTTTCTTTTTTCATTCTTTTTACTGTTCCCCTCTCACCCACCCCCCCCCCGCCGCTTTTTCCCCCACCTCACATTCGAATAGGAATGGTGGGAGCGGCAGACTGTCTGCGCATGCTCCCTTTCCATGGTGCCACTAAACCACGCCAGCTCCTCAGTCGCCGTCTAGATTGCATGGCAGGAAGCTTGAATTTATATCAGAACTTATAACAACTAATGCCATTTTCTAATTCTTTTACAATTTATTTAATGGCATGTTCTGATCCTTTCCTACTTTTGGTTTGGGGGTTTTATATTGGATAATTATAAAAAGACAACTGACATTCAATTAATACATTTTTATGTCAGAGCAACCAAGGTTTGTTTTTACCAGTTTTTCATGCGTTTCAAAATACAATTTTCCATTTTTTTTTACTTTTGTATGGATAGTTAATTTTTTTACAGGCTTTTGTTTGAGATTTTTTACATCATCTGACCTTTTAACAAATGCTGTTTTGTTTTTTGTCAACTTGATACACCTGAGCTAAGAAACTTCAATAATTGCCTTCATTGGACTGGCCTGTGCCCATTGTGGGCAATGCCATCGTTGGCCAGATATTTCTTTATTGTACACAATAAGCTAAACATGAGCCAGCAACACAGCCAATAAGTAGCATCCTTTCCTAGCCTGTGCCGTACCTACTACCATCAGGCTCCTACCATGAGCCTTTGTTATTAGTCAGAATGTTTTGCCTCAGCAATTGAGAATTGATTAGGAGTGCTTAAGTCAATGTTCAAGCTTTACTTAGGAGTTATATGGTAATTAATGTACCAAGTTCATTCAAATCACCCTCTTGGAGGTTTATATTCTCATGGTTAAGCTGACCCTCATTCTAGAGATCTGTGTACTAAAACTTTTTTCCAATTCCTCAAACTAGGATACAAGTTCTCTCTTCCTCTGCAGACCCTAGACAGGGACCCTCCAATTGCTAATGCACCAGTAGCCCCCTGTTGGTACTGTGAAGTCCCTGCACTGGTATACTCATATAAGACTCAACCAGCTTGTCTTTTCAGTTGCAGAGAAAATGTCCACTAAATACTGACCACTAATGATCTGGGTCAAAACCACTGAGCAGAGCACTCAGAGCAGCCAAGAGGGAAAACCAGATTCTAACCCTCTGGCCTGACAGCTGTTCCCCTGAGACTTTGCCCCCCATCAGCTCTGAAGCAGATACAGAAGAGAGAACAGTGTTATAATCAAAAGGCTGGAATGTTAGATCAAGCTTTCCCAGAATTCCAAGGAACACACAGGTGCCCACTTCCTCCAGAGGCTGTCAATCTTTTTTTGTGGTTCTCAGCCTCAGCCTTTAATGGCTGCGCTATCCCTCCAGCCCGAGGCTGTCAATCTTCTGACCTCTTCCCCTATACCTGAGGCCCTGCCCCATGGCTATAAATGGATGGGCCCCAGTCACCATCTTGCCCCTGCCCCTGCTGTTTCTCTGGCTCCTGTTCCACCACTTGCCTGCAGGTGGCCCTCTCTGGCAGTTCCACATGGAAGTAAATCATGTTCCTGGAGTGACTTAAGCCTCATGTGCCTTTTCATCTGGGGGCTAAGGGTGCACAGCCTTTTTATAACCTAACAACTAGATACATCAAAGACACTGAGAAACAGGGTTCACACCATCAGAAAATGGAACTGTGTGCTTTGGTTGCAGGGCATAGAGACATCAAGCCGGAGCTGACTCAGAACTTCCTGCTTTCAAAGGGCAAGAAGGCGCTGTGCAAAATGCTTGAGGAGAAAAGCCATCAGCGCTGTCCCTGCAGCCCGCCCTGCATGCTCCAGTAGCCAACCTGCTGGGCAAATGTGCCCAGTGGTGCGATGGTGGCATGAAGGTCATGGGAAACAACTGCCATCGGATTCGACCAGAAGAGGGCGTTGGATACCCTGGAACTGGAGTTATAGGCAATTGTGAGCCTATAATGAACCTAGTTTCTCTGGAAGAACAGTAAAAGCTCTTACCTACTCGGCCATCTTGCCAATCTTCAGATACTGGCTTCTAAGTATCATAATTATCATTCCCTTAAAGGAAACAGAGTTCCTTGCAGAAATAGTCACATTCAAGGGCAGGACACAAACATATAAAATAAGCTTTAGAGCTTTTTTTGGCAAGGAGACCAAAAATAATCAGGGAATGATAAGAATATATCAAAGCACACAAACACCAGCTCGAAGAGCCTTTCAATGATCAAGCCAGGAACAATTTGAGTATCAAAATAAATAATGGTGATGGATTTTAATTCATTGAATAAAAACAGGAAAGTTGAGCCCACAAAGATATGAAACAATAAATACATCAAAGATATACCAGGGAACAGTATAGAAATACAGCTTCATCACTTTTGCAAGCAAAACATTGATTCCTTACAAAGAGAAAAGGAGTAACTTGAGGTCGAGAAGCCCAGCCAGCAAACATCCTCTTAACAAAGCAGCCAGTGTTGGCCTCAGCAGTCCTAGGAAAAGCTGGACATTAGTACCACACTGTAGCATGCTGGGAGAACAGCATCACTTTGCTGTTATTATCCATTCCCCTTTCAGAGGCATGACCAACATCTGCTGAGGAAAAAGATGCCCAGCCTAAAAGGAGAGACATTCACTCTACAAAGTAATTGAAGACTGGGGGACCCAGAGAGACTTGCCCCATGCGGCACATGATTTTTGAACTAGATCTTTCTACTGTAAAGAATGCTGTTGTAACACTTCACGAAGCTCTAAGAGGGATCTGATGGAAAGAGCACACCAAAGTTAATCTGATGCTGTTGGTTGAATGGCATGCAGAAGAGTGCCTTTATTTGTAGGGAATGTGTAGGCACCAAAGTTTCTAGAGAAATGGGGAATCAGGTTCAACTCGTTACTGAAAAAGTTATTTTTACCATATTGGTACCCTTTTTGTAACTTTGTAATTCTTTCAAAAATATTCAGTGAGAGATTATATTATTAAATAAATACAGTGGTCCCCTTGGGCAGGCTGTCCTCCAACTCAGCCTATCAGGATGGAGACCAGTAGCTAGCTGGTTGCTAGTCTCGGCAAGTGAACGGAATGAAGCTGGCACAACACAGCAGGTTGTGTGGCTTTGTGGCTGTCCACACATCTTTAATTTCTCTGACAAGTCATTCCACAATGTATTTGACCCACCTGTAACAAATACACCAAAGCAGTACTCAGGTCTGCCTGCCTGCGAAATCTCTTGGATTCTTGAGTTCACATCTCTGCCCCTGAATCTTCCCAAACCAGCCAGCACCTGGGTCTCCTCATGAGCAGATTTACTTGCTATTATATTATAGGAAATGTGGCTGGCTTTTGTAAAAGACTTCCTGCCTTCTTTCAGCAAGTGACTAAACTGGTTACAGCTAATTCTGCTGGGAAGTACCCAGCTGTTTTTCTACAATCCTGCAGCCATTTCCATGAATTAATTTGAGAACATTGTCGACCCTTGAAAAGCAGCATAAGGTTCTGGTGCCTGATAGCTTTAGTAGGATTTAGCATCCTCAGCAATGAACTGAAAAACAAAAAACAAATACCACAGAATCTCCTGACAGCTGCTCCTGAAAATGCCTGTGCAGTCTTGGGTGAGATAAGGAATCTCTCTAGTCTCCTGGGTGAGAAGATGATAACGCCACCAACCCAAGCCCATTGTCAAGGTGTGTGTGAGGATAAACAGAGTGCGCATAGGATTGTCTCAAGTTCAGTCTTAAGAGAACACAACTTATATAGCCACATCACTATGTTTATTTAGTGATTAGTGGCAGGGAGCAATGTAAACCCCTAGCCCTGATAGATTAAAAAAATGGATGTTTTTGCCAGGCGTGGTGGCGCATGCCTTTAATCCTAGCACTCGGGAGGCAGAGGCAGATGGATCTTTGTGAGTTCAAGGCCAACCTGGTCTACAGAGTGAGTTCCAGGACAGCTGGGGCTACAGGTAGACCCTTTCTCGAAAAGACAAAATAAAAAATGGATGCTTTTTATAATTAACATCTGAATCATAGTTTGTATTTCATCGTTTATGTACCATACATGTGTTATAGGTGCTGATATGAGTTCATCTGCTGAAGTGTCCAGGGTCTTGAGTTTCAGGACAAAACATTATACCAGGGACACATAGTAAAGTAATAGAAATAGTGACAGTGTATTAAGAAAGAGAAAGACACCCACGAGAATCAGACCAGACTAGGTAGAGAAAAGGACATGCACCAAAGTCACGGTCCACCAGGCTCGGGATCTCTCCAGGTCATTTGCATAGTACCCTCCTCTCCCACATTCATACAGTGTAGGATTTTCTCCCAGGTGTACTCTGAGTGTAGCCCAGGTGGAGGAGAATTTCCAGGCCTCTGCCAACCAGTTTCTTTTGTATGATACTCTTGGGGGCCGTGTCTCCAGTCCCTACTCCTCTGCCACACATGCATGTATTCTTTGAGCACATTTGCTAGACATGCACTATCTGGGCACAAAGCAGCAGCAATGAGCCAGTACAGTCCCTGCACTCACAGAGCAGAGTCTGATAGGGAAATGTGTAACTAGCCAGGCCTTATAAGTATGCAGAAGGACAAAAAGGGGGAAAGAACAGTTTCCTCATTCAGTGCAAATGGATCTTGTTATTAAGCAAGTAAACAGAACAGGTCTGGAAGTCAGAAGAGGATCTGAAGCCCAGATCTCCCTCCTCCTGTCCTATGAGCCTCAGACACGGCTTGATTTCCTGAGCCGTTTCTGACCATCAGAATAGCTGCATCTGCCCACTGTCTCTCAGGTGGCTGTTGTGAAACTCAAACAAGACGACCCACATGAAAGCACTTGACAACCCATAGCTGTGACTTTATAGCAGCAGAGGTTTTTATACAACACTTGGAAATGGCCACATTAGGGCTGGAGAGATGGCCTAGCGGTTAAGAGCGCCGACCGCTCTTGCAGAGGTCCCGGGTTCGATCCCCGGCACCCACATGGTGGCTGAGAACCATGAGCACCCACATGGTGGCTGAGAAACTCCAATTCCAGGAGAACTCCAGTTCCAGGGGAATCCGACACCCTCTTCTGACCTCCATGGCATTGCACGACACGGGTGCACAAACCTACATGCAGACAGTACATTCATACACATACAAAAATAAATAAAATTAATAAATAAAAAAAAAAGAAAATGGCCACATTAGTTTGCCCTGACCACTCTGAGTAGAAGACAGGTGTTTTACATACCTGTAGTATCGTGTCTCTGCGTTACCAGAGGTGTTTGCTCCAAGCCTTACTGGGGTCTATAGGACTGTCCCCAGACATCACTGACCCACCTCTCCCTGCCTCAGCCCTGTCCCACTCATTTCTAACAATGAATTAGGTGGAAACACAGGAAGAAGTTTATCAACATATAGCACAAATGAAGCTGAAAATAGAAAACACAAGGAATGACAGAGGATCTGAAACAACTTCCCCAGGTAACAAGAGGAAACATAATCAAGATAAATGTAAGGCCCCACATTTATCTTCACAAAATTAACTGCACAGCAGCTCGAAGAAAAGGCTTGGGGACACCTCAGTATCTCCCATCTGAACACTGTTTTCTGTTCCCAGAGCATGGCCATCCATCTCATTTAGCAAGCTGGCTTTGTGAATCCAAGTTGTTAAATTAAAATTTTACCCTGACTTACTCTTTTGGTTGTAAATCCAGTATTTCCTGATTTAGGTTTCATTTAGGTCCAGGTATATGACTCTGTTTTTAATCCATTTCCCACCTAATGCAAAGAATGTATCTCATGTCCAGTACTGGACAAGAAGGCATGGATACTCTTGGACAAGTTATATTTCCTTCTGAAACCCAAGAGTCAGGGCCTGAGAAATGGCTCAGTGGTTGAGCACTGACTGCTCTTGCAGAGAATCCGTGTTTGGTTCCCAGCACCCACGTGGTGGCTTAAAACCCTCCATCGCTCCAGTTCCAGAGGAGCTGATGCACTCCTCTGACATCCACAGTCATTACATGACGTGGATGCACTTACATTACAGGTAAAAGACTTAAGACACATAAAATCAATTTTAAACCCAAGAATTCTATCTTCCTTGAACCTTTACCTCCTCTGAGAAACTTTCCCGTTTTCCCAGCTGTAATTGATCAGTTTTATTTTTCCAATGGTCTCAGATCCAGATGTGGGGGAGGAGAGCTTGTGAAGCCACGTAGAATGGTGCGCTGTCTTGAATTAAATACAGCAATCAACTCACTCAAAACTCAACTCTACATCATAGCCTTTGAAAGATAACATTTGTGCCTTATGTTTTATAAAATCTTTAATATTCTAGGAAAGAATTGCACATATTAAGTGTCCAATGAACATTACCAGAATAGAGTGGTTAGAATGGAGCTCAGAATATGAATTTGAATCACAGTTTAGTGACGGTTCCCTCTGGATATTTAGGAACTTTTTTTTTCTCTTTCAAAACTGTGCATAATAATATCCACTTTATAAGGAATTTTCCAAGCTTTAAATGTCAGCACTGGCCTAGCTGAGTTCAAGAGAAATGTTTCTTGAAAGAAATAGAATAGTAAGAATAAGATCCTCTCACTCATGTCTTTCCAAGTTCCTGTACAAAGCTCAGATATCACGGACTTGTGGCCCCCAGCAGCCACAGTGCCTGCAGGCTCTCCTAGTCCTCCATTAATCCCTGGAGTCACAGCAAGGCAGCTGTTCTGTTAAAAATCGGCCATGCAGGCCTGTTTCAGAAGCATGGGTTTCTTTTCTCTGCTACTGTGCTTAACAACATCCCATCCACACAGATCTGGGCTGTCAGACCTCACAATTGTTTGCAATTCAACAAATGTTTGGCTGCCTACTGTGTTCCAGGAACTGTGCTAAGGCCAAAAAATACTAAAAAGTCAACTAAGGTATAATTCGACCCTCCAGGAACTCAGTCTGCTGAGAGTCAGTATTACACTTACCACAAACTAGTTTCCCACAGAGCAGAGCGTGATAACAGCCAATAAGGAGATAAACCTGGGGGGCTTCCCAGGAGCCCAAGGTAGGAGATCAGCTCTAAATCTAGTCAGAAAAGGCTCTACAGAAATAGTGGCATTTGAGTTGTGCTTATCAAAGTTGACAGACAGCTATGGAGGTGGAAGGGACATTTAGGGAGAAGGAATTATCCAAGTACAGTGTAGACAGAGGTAGAAACAACAGGAGACATTTAGGTCACAGAGACATCTAGGCCAAAACCCAGGGTATAAACAGTGGGGCAGAGGGCAACAGTCCTCACACAGCTGACAACCATGGGGCAAGCTTGGAAACAGAGCCCACTTGTCACACGTTGTTTGACTGTGACCCCAGCTGATCTCTCTTAAGAGAGACCCTGAACTAAAGGGTCAGTGAACGTTCAGTACCAGAGTGCTATATCTGACCCACAATCTTGCCCATTATCCAACAGAGAATTTTGGGATAGCAAAGGTTTGAGCAGTGACATGCTCAGAGACAGGGTTTTCAAACACTGAAATGGCAATGATCCACAAAGATGGAACAATTTTTATATTCCCGATAAGAAATCATATAAATCTCTTGATGAGCTCAAGATTCCACGATGAAACCCGAAGAAAACCCGAGCAACAGCGGCAATAGAGAGGGAAGGGAAGATAGAGATGATATAAATTAGACTGAAGGGATGATGGCTATAGATGGATGATACGAGGATACAGAGGGAGGGAGGATCTGAGGGACAGAAATGGAAAAAAACATTTCCTTCCAAAGAATAATGTAAACAAAGTTGGGAAATATGGAGACGCCATGTATGGGGATCACAGCCTTCCGGTCGGGACTTACTGAGTTCAAAGTGCCAGTGATGGTAGATGGATTTGATAGGTAGATGGATTTGGTACTCAACACTAAAGTTGAATCCAGAATCTACAGGTCAGAATCTGTGCCTAACAGGCCAGGGTCCCAAGCCAGAGCTCAAGAGACTGGGTCATTATCTTAATGCCGAGCATGAGACAGTAAGGCTGCAGTTAGGGGGTCAGTCATAACTTAATCTTGAAATTATAGAGAGCTCAATTTGAGAGAAATCACTGGCTTGTCACCGATGCAAGGAACATGGGACCGTGCATGCAGGGAGACTTACTCAAAGAGTGGTGGAAAGTTGTCAGGTCTAATTCCAGGTGAATATTTGTATTGAAACTGAAAAACAAAGCTATCCTGTAGGGACATAAAGGATATAATAGCAGCTTCCAAAAGAGAGAAGAAAGGTCCCACTTTTTCTAAATGAAAAAGTTCTTGAAATTATTCGCCCAGCAGTGTGAAAATATTGAATACTGAACTGCACATGTCAATGTCATTAAGATGATAAAGTTAATGCTATTTGTATCTTTAAAAAAAAAGAGAGATTATTTGACTAAGAATTTCTGGGCACTCATCAACAGACTTCTAGTAGTGTCAAAAAGAAAACAATAACAATAGCTATAATTTACTAACTACTTCCTACATGTCATGTGTTATAAATTAATCATCTCAATAAAGATCCACTGAGATAGGCCACCGCCAACTTCAGAGAGTCTGAGATGCGTATGAGACACATGGCTGGAAAGTAGCAGAGCTAATGCGCAGGCCACCCGTGTTCCACTGCCACTGGCTGAAATGGGGGCGGGGGGACAAGCTAATGGTGTGGGAGACTTTAGTAGGGGAACTTGGGACCAGAGACTGTCACACCAGTCCAAGAACCATGTCTTATTGTTCTATATGCCCATAACTTTTAGCACAGTGCAGTACACATTAAGACACCCAAGAATTTTTTAACACATTAAATGCATAATTACTTTTTAATATATCCATTCCCTTTATCCTTAAACACTGACGTAACCATTTTCTTCTGGCTTCCAGACCAGCCAATCAAACCTAAGTTAGTTCAGAGCAGGACATACTAATGCACACAATACTTGTAATCTTGGTATTTGGGAGGCTAAGACAGGAGGATCCCAAATTCATTACTAGCCTGAGCTATACAGTAAGTTCTAGGCCAGACTGTACTACACAACAAGACTTTGTCTCTAATGATAATCATCTTCATAAACATCATAATCACCATCATAAAGTAAGTCAATTCCAAAGAAAAAAGGCACTTGGGACTTCTGGTTTCTAGTCCAACATGTAAAAGAACTTGTAATTCATTGTTCTGTACCACGTAATAAAAAAGTTGAAACAATTGAAAATCAAAGTTTTCTTAGATTAATCAGAGAACTCAAATCACAAGACAAACTGCTACCCTGAAAGCTAGAGAGGCACATACACAGGTTCAGAGAACCACAGTTTTAACACCAATAAAAACATTTAAACTTTGATGGATGAATTACTAGGGATTCAATATGGACTAGTTTGCTAGTTAAAAATTGAAGGGCAGCAGTCTTAGGAGGTTTCTGGCAGTTTTCTAAGTTTTGCCTTCAGAAAATTACATTCTTCCTAAGAAAATGAAAGAAAAATATCCTTTCTTGTTTCCAGCAAAGAGGTAGGATTGGAGGAAGTAGCCATATTAAAATGTTCCCAGAGATATCTTTCTCCTTAAGAAGGCCTGCCTTCCAAGAAAACAGTTTCAACAGACCTTAACCAATTTGGAGGAAGGAAAATGCTCAACCTTCTAGCCTTCCTTGGCCCTATTTAAAAGCAGATCTTGATAGAAAGCTGTTGACAATAGAGGAAACAAAAGCAATGACAGCAGAGGACATTTCACCCCCTCACACCACGGCCACAGTACAGGAAGCTGGAATGGGAAGCTGCAGGCCTCAAAGGTTGGCCAGTGACAACTTCCACCAGTAGGATCCCAATCCCTAAAGACTCCACAGCACTCAGAGTAACACTACAACCTAGGAACCAAGCATGGACCATGGGAACATTTCAGATTCAAGCCTAACACGGGCCAGTAAAACACAAAGCCAGTATAGCTCGGCTTCAACCACAGCTTAACTTCTTACACACACCAGCTTTTTACAAGTGCCCAGCTTCATAGGTAACCAACCAGCTTCTTCTATTGGACAGGCTGAGTAGTTCTTATCTGAAATGCTTGGGACTGGGCTTGTTTGGGTTTCAGATTTTCAGACTAGACACATTCAATACCAGGCAAGGAAGCACAGGAAACACATAAAAAGAGAAACAGAAGTATATCTCAAAGCTCTTCAAAACCTGGGATTGTTTATAATCCATCCTTAGTTCTCTTACAGCACACACCACAGAGCACAGCATGCAACAAGCCACCATGACCGCTAAATAAATAATGATGAAGGGAATAAAAAGTCATTTCTTATAAGAAAGAACAGAGGCTCTGGAGTTACACAGACCTGAGGTTGATTTCCAACTCTATTACTTTTGAGCTGGGGTAAGTTATGGAGTCTCTCTGGGCCTTGGTTTCCTCATTTGATAAATGAGGATAACAATACCTATTACTTGAAAGCAGAGGAGGCATGGACTGGCACAGGGGCGAGTTCCAGGAGCTATGCTCAGAAGTCTGATCTATAGCAGGGCTGTCATGTACTGAGAGGTATTTCGGAGTAATCAAGCCAGGGCAGTAAGTACATTGGGTAGCCACAGCAGGAGGCAGGGAGAAGAGTTAGGAAACCACACAAGAATCCAAGGGCCACAGTGATTAGATCCAGGGCAGAGCAGTAGACGGAAGAAAAAGGCATTGGTGTGGTCGGCTTTGAGGTGGAGGAAGCAGGAGGGGCAGCTAGGGAAGTTTGCCCAGGAGACCAGTCTGCACAGACCAGAGCCGCAGCTCCAGGCTCACGCCCAGCAGGCCGAGGCTCTCTCCATCTCGTAGGGACCTTGACTCACGTAAAACTACATTCATGGCTTCAACATCAAAAAGAATTTCAGAAGCAGAGTTGAAACTCATTAAAAGAGATTTAATATAGATTTTTAGCACAATTGTTAAGGGAAAAAGAGGCATTTGAGAATAGTCAGTCACAACCAAGAGCAGGGGTGTCCGCTTCTCTGAGAGAAGAGTCGCACTTCAAGTGTCCCAGTGGGGGCCGTACATAGGACTTTGGAAGCTTTTAGAAGTTCATTGTTTAACAGATTTTGGGGGGGACCTCCCCTTTTCTACCTCTATTTCCTTTTTGATAATTGGGATTATAGGGTGTTACCAGAGTTCCCTTAGGTGGGAAAAAAATGAAAGCAGGTTGTACCAGGAAGTTAGAGCATGTCCTTTTACTATAAGTGGTTTCTGGCGAGATTTCTAGAAAAACTGCAGTTTTACTTGCCTCTCAGAAGTGCGCTTTCCACTGCCCTCAGGATGGCTGGCGGCCTGTGGATTCACCGGAGAGAGATTGCATTTCTTGGAATAAATGCCTACCTTTATATACTTTTTTTTTATGTGTATGGATGTACTGTCTGCATGTAGGTCTGTGCACCCGTGTCGTGCAATGCCACAGAGGTCAGAAAAGTGTGTTGGATTCCCCTGGAACTGGAGTTCTCCTGGAATTGGAGTTACAGACGGTTCTCAGCCGCCATGTGGGTGCTGGGGATCGAACCCGGGTCCTCTACAAGAGCAGTCGGCGCTCTTAACCACTAGGCCATCCCTCCAACCCCTATATACTTTTTAATTCAGACTGATTCAGCCTTTTCATAGCGTCGGTTATACTTCTCAAAGTCTACATAGGATAGACCAGAAAGGTGTATGGAAGGGTAGTCTGGTGTTCACGCAGGACAAAATCGCAGTCTCTCAGTGTCTCCCTGTCATCAAGCGATGTGGTCTATTTTTTCCTCTCCTGCACCACCCTTCTGACTCTAAGAAATGTCAGACAGAAGAGGTAAAAATCAAAGTTTCATCTCCCAGAAAAATATAAGTAAGTGTAGTCATTTGCTCTTATCTTAAAGTAAGAATCTGTGATCAAAGAATATTTTTCTTATCCAAAAGGTAAGAAACCATTACACTAAAGAAATATTTTAACACCTAAGAACTAAGAATTTGTATCTTGATCATGGATGCTTACAGATATTAGAGGACAGGACAGACTCAGAATGAAAAAAAAAATCCACACATAATCTCTGGGTTTTACTTTCTGTCATTTTCCCACCTGTTCTATTTCAAGTATCTTATCAAAGATGCTAATAAGAAAGCAAGTAGACCTGCTTGACTGATACCAGCACAGCACACCATTCCCTGAGTGCAGTTTTATAGCTTGAAAAGGAGAAAGGCCTTAAACAAATGTTGTTTATTATATAACTTCTTCGGTTTTTCAGCTGCCAAGAGACTCCAACCAGGCTCCAGGTTGAGGGGCTTCTTCTTCCTTCCCTGTTCCCATGATTTTCCTGTCTTTCTTTCCTACCTCATACTGCGTGTGAACATTGTGAAGGGTCTTTCCCACCAGGCTATAAATACAGAAGACCACAGATGAGGGGAGAGGTCTCCCCCAAACAAGGTTGTATCTTTAGTTTTTAGCTCACTACCTGGCCAGCCCTCATCTGGACAAATGTGTTCACTGTTTCTCTGCGTACCCACACACTCCAGACCAGACTTCAAGCATTTCTTCAACTCCCAAAAGGCAGCTGGACATCCTGCAGTTTACTACAGTTCTGACACCGTCTTCTAGGGACAGTTAAGGGGTCAGACCCACAAGATGGTCCCCATTTCAGATGACAATCATAAGTCTGGACTTCTAACCCATCTGTCCAACCAGCTATAAATCAGGAGCTCCCAAAACCTCCTCAGCAGTTTTGATAATTTGCTAGAAATACACAGAGAACTAAGGGAAACACTTGCACTTTTTGAGAACAAATACACTTAGAAATACCCAGAGAGAAGACACACATAGGGCGGAGTATGGTCAAGCACACATGGCCTCCCTTTTCTCTCTGCCCACCCCTCCCGGCACCTCCCAGATGTTTCCAGCAACCCAGAAACTCATCAGATCTTGTTATTCAAGAGTTTTTAAAGAGCTTAATGCCCAGCCCTCTGCTGGTTCCCCAGACATCAGTGTATGAAATGAAAGTCTCTACCATCCAATCACTTGGTCTTTCGAGCAAGCAGCCCCATCCTGAGGCCAGGTAGGGTCCCCGCCCTTTATCACCCCAACAGCATAAAATCTGATGTGATTGAAAGATGCTCCTTACGAATATTAGAAGACATACCTATTATTTGGGAAGTTCCCAGTATTCAAAAGCTCTGTGCCAAGGACAAAGACCAAATATATTTTTCTTCCTTTAGGCAATTTTTAAGAAAGGGCTTCATGTAGCCCAGGCTGGCCTTGAACTAACTTACTGTGTAGTCACAGCTGTCCACATTCATCTTCAAGTAGGTATTCCAGAAATATCTGTTAAATGAGTAAATAAATAAGTGAACGACTAAAGTAATATTATAGGGAGATGGAAATGTGCAAAGAGAAGACAGGGGAAGATAGTGGAAATAAAGCTCTCCGTATCCTCGTCCCAAAATTCCCAAGGGGACAAACAGTGCATAAATATAGCAGTTGGCGAGAAAGAAGGAATTTAGTACTATCATTACTATTTAGCTGGTGAATGGACATCAAAAATTTTCCCATGTTGGATATATATGGCCCTCCAAACTGACTGACACTCTCTATAAAAGTCCCTTACACCAGAAAGAGGACTTCAGGTCCAGGGTTCTCCAGTTCAATAGTCTTTTCTTTTTTGCGTTAAAAAAAAAAATTTCTGAGGCATGAGATACTTCCGTTCTCCATTGGCATCTTTGCAGTATGCCCAGAGAAACAATCATATCACATTCAGGAAGGCTGGCCCTGCAATGGCAGGGAAACAGGAACCGTCCCCACGGATGTCCTCCCCAGGGGAGATGGCCAGGGACTGGGAACAAATACTGTGTGAAAAAGAAGGCCAGACTACACTGAGGCTCCAGGTTGATGGGCTGGCCCTTCCCAGCATTCAGTTCAGCCTTCTGTCATGAAGTCTGGGAACTCTGCATTATTCTGAAATTCACATACTTTTCCTTCCCTACCCCCAACCTTCTATTTGCCCTCCCTAATTCCTATGAGAAATCGGACCAGGGGACCTTGAATTATAGAACACATTCCAACTCCTTAGCCCAGAGTCCAGCCCTCAATCACGAAAGTATCTACAAGCCCAGTTACAACCTGGTGCTCCGCTCATTGTCCTGAAATGTGTCAGGTTCAATGTCACTTCAATCTGTCCTTCTCTTTCTCTTCCACACACTCCTTTCCTTGTCTCTCTGGTTGCAGGTCTTCCCTGTGGCTCATGACCAAGAGCTTCTCAGCCACTATCTCCTCACTTCCCTATTCCAGGAGCACTTCCCATCCACATCAAGGCTTCCTTGTCTTTTCTGTGGAATAAAAATGTACAACACCTAAGCAGATGTCAACAATGGATGCAGGAACAACAGAAGTTCGGGGGGCAGACAGGAACTATATCCCAGACACATCTGTAATCCAAATGGACTGCACAATGCTGGGGAGGCGGCTTGATGGGTAAAGCACTTGGCATGCAAGTGTGAAGACCCGACTACAAACAGGTAAAGCTAGATGTGGCGGCACATGTCTGTAATCCCAGCCCTCCCATGGCAAGATGGGGGTGGGGTGGGGGTGCAGACAGGAGCCAAAGGGCCTGGCTCACGCAGCAGCAAACAAGAAACTTGTTTCAAACATGCGGAAGGCAAGGACAGACATCCAAAGTTAGAGAGAGAGAGAGAAAGAATTACTGCATACAAAATGGACGGGCAAGCTTGGGTCTATAGACTGCCTAATTCTGTTACAGAGCATTCTGCAAGCTAGTGGAGGAACTAGAAGAGAGGATTTCTTAATCCCTTGCCTTCAGAGTAGGAGTGACGGCTCAGTAGTTAAGAGCACTGCCCCCTCTTCCAGAGAACCGAGGTTTAGTTCCCAGAACCCACATGGCAGCTAACTCCAGCTCCAGGGGATCCAACACCCTCTTCTGACCTCTGTGGGCACTGGGCATTGCAGTGGGCATTGCATGGCATGGGGGCATTCACGTACATGCAGGCAAAATACTGATGCACATAAAATAAGATTTTTAAAAATAGAAAGAAGGAAGTTGCTTGCATTTGAGAAGTTTTCAATGGTAGTTGAAGACATGAAGGTCCTCGTAGGCATATGTAATACACACAGTCACAATCGTTTATAAGACTCCATGTAAGAGGAGGACATGACCTTTGGCATGAAGGGCCCAAGGAGGTTCAAAATCTGGCTTTGCCATTCGCTTGCTATATGAACTGTAAGGCAAGATAATATTCTCTTATCTCACTTTTCCCATCTGTAAAATAGGGATAATGCCTACCCTGATAAAGTTGTCTTTAAAAGCATTCTATTGAGGCATAATTTTATACACAATAAAGTGCATGCTTAGGATGCAGTGTGTTTTCACAAATGCCTAGTCTTCTAATCACCTCTACCATCAAGAAACAACGTTTCTCCCAGCCTCTAACTTCCTTCTCTGGGCTGGAGAGATGGCTCAGCAGTAAGAGTGCTAGCTGCTCTTGCAGAGGACCCAGCTTCTGATCCCAACACACACATGCCAGCTAACAGCCATCTGTAACTCTAGTTCCAGAGGATTCGATGCCCTCTTCCAACTTCCTCAGTCACGGCAGGACACAGATGCACTCATATGCATGCAGGCAATCATTCGTACACATAAAATAAGAATAATAAAAAAAATTTTAAGTTCCTTCTTGCTTCTTTATAGCCAATACATATCTTTCCATTGTATGGTCTTATTCCTTGTCCATCTGATTTCCAGTACTATAATTTTGCATTTCCTGGTTTGAGAAATAATGAAATATAAATGTAAAAATAAAATCCTAGTCCTTTGAATGTGGATCCTTTAACTTGGGAATAATACTTCAAAATTCACTCGTGCATTGTATTAGTAGTGTGTTCCTTTTTCACTGCTAAGTAGAATTCCATTTTAAGGATATACTATAGGGGCTGGAGAGATGGCCTATCGGTTAAGAGCGCCGACCGCTCTTACAGAGGACCCGGGTTCAATCCCCAGCACCCACATGGCGGCTGAGAACCGTCTGAAGCTCCAATTCCAGGAGAACTCCAGTTCCAGGGGAATCCGAGACCCTCTTCTGACCTCTGCGGCATTGCACGACACAGGTGCACAGACTTTCATGTAGACAGTACATTCATACACATACAGAAATAAATAAAATTAATAAAAAAATTTTTTAAAAAAAAGATATACTATAATTTGTTCACCCATTTTCCTATTGAGTTTTCATTAAAAAGTTGTGCCTTAATCCCAGCACTCAGAAATAGGGAGGCAGGTGGATCTCTGTGAAACGGAGGCCAGCAGTACCCACACAGCAAGCTCCAGGCCAGGTGGGGTTGCAGGGAGACTCTGTCTCAAAAACAAACAAAAAAGGTACTATGAACATTCTCGCGCAAAGTGATTTTATTTCTCCTAAGTAAATATTTAAGAATAAGTTGTTTGTTTTATAAAACAGGTGCATATTTAACATTTTTTTAACTTCCAAGAGATTGTTCCACTTGATATTTCTGCCAATGTGAATTTCAGTTGTCCCACATCTTTGCCAGCATTTGCATTGTCAGTGTTTTTCACTGCAGCCATCCATCCTGGTGCTCTATAATATTTAGCTCTGATTTTATTTTGTATTATCCTCATGCTCGATGGTGTTCAACTCGTTTTCATGTGCCTATTAACCACCCCTGCATTCTTTTGTTTTATTTTGTTTGGTTTTTTTCTTGAGACTGGGTCTCCATATAGTTGGTCTGAAACTCATTACATAGACCAGGCTGACCTTGAGCTCACAGAGATCCACCTGCCTCTGCCTACCAAGTTCTGGGCATAAAGGTATGGACCATGCCTGGACCATGTATTTTCTATTGTAAAGTCTTCATTCACATTTTTGGCTGCTCTATTTGTTGGATAATCTTTGTATGATTTCCAGGATATATATGCATATATAAAAACTTCTTTGTGAGGTATATAATTTGTAAATATCTTTCCTAGATTATAACTGGATTTTTCATTTTAATGTTAGTGACTTAGAATGAGTGGAAGTTTGGACCTTAGCAAATCTAATTTACCAACTTTGCCTGCATGTGGCTAGTGCTTTTTGTGACCTCCTTAAGAAACATTTTCCACCCTGTCTCAAAAAGACAAAAAAAAAAAAAAAAAAAAAAAAAAGAAACATTTTCCAACCCAAAGTCATAGAAAACATACTGTTATGTTTCTTCCTAAAAGTTTTATGCTTTTAAATTTTCTGCTTCAGTCTGGATCCATCTCAGGCTACTTTTATGTGTGATATGGAAAAGGACACAGTTCCATTGTTTTCATAGATTTATCCAGCTGTTAGACACACACACACACACACACACACACACAAACATACACACATGCACACACACACACACACACACACACACTGGGGGAAAGGTTTTCCTGTCCTCTTTCAATTTGTCAAATATCAGTTGGGCATAGATCTCTTTTTAGACTTTATATTCTGTTCCATTGATCTATTTTTTAAAGTTTAAGTGTCATTTTATTGATTCAATAAATAATTTTTATTATATTCAGACATCCTCCCCCATTTCCACCCACCCCCTGACTTCATGTCTTCTGTTGGCAAATGAAAAGCTCCATCCATCTTATACAACATCTCTGAGGTGGGTGCTGGAGAAATCATATCTCCTTAGAGTGTCTGTGATCTGTAATTTCCACACAGAGGTGTGCCAAAGTACCAGTCCACTCCCTTTCCTTTGTACATGGTTTTGGGCCAGAGTACACCCAAGTTTCTTAGAATGAGATTTTCACTATTAATTTCTGTTTCTTTTACACACTGCTTAGGAATGTCAAGCAGGGATTTCTCTTTTGCTCGGTGGTCAGAAACACTTGGTTTTCCTCTTCAAAGTTGTTCGCAGCCTTTGCATGCAGGTTACACTGTGAGGGTTTCCTGGCCTCACTCAGCAGTCCTGCCCCACTATGGATCAAGGCATTTTCCAACAGGTTCAGTACCCACAGTAAAGCAGAAGCTCAGTCGCCACAGCAGGCAGCAATTACCTCACAGACCTCCAATCCAAGACTCTCTGAGTGGCCTTTGGGAAGTTTCACAGCTTCACACAACAAATTTATACCAGCGTCTCCTCATTATATTTCAGGTTCCTAATGCTGTTGAAGATGGTAGCCAGGTCTTGACAGCCACTGGGTGATGATAATGGTCAGCTGATCATGTGTGCCACTGGGGTGCATGAGTGGGCACCGGATGGGCTTGACCCACCATTGTGCATGGATGACCAAGCCCACAAGGCTCTGCCATCTTGGCTCTCCAGTTATTTTCTTTCCTACTTGCCAAGTCCTGAGTTCAGAATTTTAAGATCAATATAGAAAAGCCTACAGTCAGGTAAATATCCATCCTGTGTGATAAGGTTCCTCATATGGTCTATCCTTTGCATTCAGTCAATCTTGGGAGTCAGCAGCTGCCTGGGGCTTGCTTCATTCCTACACCATTTGTTTACTCAACACCATCAACTCAAGCTATCTTGTCATAGTCTTTCTTGTATGAATCAAAACTCATACTGAACAATGAGTTCTGGATGGCAAAAGAAGGTTTATTTTTATACCTGGTTTTCATGCCTTTGTCTACCAGTTGAACAAACAAATGCAAAGTACTCCTATTGATCTAGTTCATCTTCTATCAATAATAAACCATTTTAATTAATGTAGTTTTAAATTTAACCATACCATATAAACCTTTCAAGTTTGTCATTTTCCTAGCTTGTTGGCTGTTCAAGTCCTTTAATATTTCCACATAATTTCAGAGTGAACATGGCAAATTATTAAAAATATGCTGAAAACAATTTAAAAATAAAAAATAAATATGCTGAGATTTTTTATTAGTCCTCCCAAGTTGATCTATAGATTCAGTACATCCCCAACTCATGAACATCCCATCTCTCCATTTGTTTTTGCCTTCTTTAATTTTCCCCTGGGATGTTTGATTTTTTCTTGGTGAAAGGATTTTATACTTTTTTAAAAATTTATTCCTAAGTATTTGATGTTTATAGCTTTTTTTTTTTTTTTTGGTCTTTTTGAGACAGGGTCTCCCTGTAGCCCCAGCTGTCCTGGAACTTGCTCTGTAGACCAGGCTGGCCTTGAACTCACAAAGATCCACCTGCCTCTGCCTCCCAAGTGCTAGGATTAAAGGCATTCACCACCACGCCCAGCTAGTATTTGATGTTTTTATGCTATTCAAATGATATTTTTAACTTTTTAATTTTTGCTTCTAGCATATAGAAATAATAATGTCCATATTGACTATTTTTCTAAAGGTTTTATTTATTTTTATTTTATATGTATGAGTGTTTTGCCTGCACATGCATGTAGTGCTGCTGGAAGATAGTTGTTAGTTACCATGTGGGTGCTGGGAACCAAACCTGGGTTCTCTGCAAGAGCAGTAAGTGCTCTTAATCACTGGATCATCTCTTTAGCCTCCCCCACCCCTGCCATAGATTCTATATCTCATTCACTTATTAACGCTCGGAGAAAAATTTTTTAGATTCCTTAGAATTTTCTGCAGTACACTATGTCATCTGGGGAGAAAGACAGCCTTACTTCCTCGAACTTCATACCATTTACCTCTTCTGCTTGTTGTATGCAATGGCTGGAGCTCTCAATTCAACATTGAGTGGAAGTAGTAAGAGCATGTTTTCTTGGCCTTAAGGAAATAAAATTAAATATTTTACTATCAAGTAAAACAAAAATACTACAGGGGTGGTTACAGTTATAAATATTTACAATGTAAATTGGAAGAATGCTTTCAGAACATCTAATACGAACTTCTCCTTCTGTAGATGAGGAAGCTGAGACCCAGAGGATGATCCATCCCATGGTGGCAGGAACACAGGTCTTGCCCCACATGGTTGCTGTTACACTGGAGTGGCGTTGGCATCCTCCTTATGTTACTAATGCCCACAAGTTATGTGGAGGCAAGATTCAGGTACTCAACACAATGATAAGTTGCGTGAAAAATACTAAGGTTATATGCTAGCAAAGGTGAAGGAAAGAGGGTTTGACCCTGAGGAGCAGACTGTAGACCTCTTAAGAAGTTTATAGAAAGCAAACCAAATGGGCTCTCAGGGTCTCCGACTGGCATGGCCCTAGTGGCAGCAGTCTGATCACTCACTGAGTCATGAAAGAATTCCTCATGCTACTGTGAGTGCCTAAAGTGTATTATTACTGCTGCACTTGATACTTGTCATTCTCAACACAACGTATAAGCCACGTACAGTACTACCTTTTACTGCTGAGCTCAATACTTAACTGACTAGGTGAGAATTATCTGGAAAATCCATGTTTGAATTTGACAGCATCGAGACTTCCAGCAGTGGTAGACCAATTCGTACCATCAGTTCTCTTGCCAAGAACGTCTAAAAAATAAAATATTTGAAAGAAAAACATCAATTTAAGGATTCCGAGAGCTACTGGAGCACAAGGGCTTTAAAAACAAAGGTCATTGACAAAGGACAACAAAACTCACCTCTACTCCTCTTCGGAAAAACATTTGTTACTTGATACCTAAACTTATGAGACTGAGCAGAGCTATTCACAGCTCAGATAATCGCAAATGTGGCCCTGCCTGAACAAAGAAAGTCTGAGGAAACCAAAAGTGAGCCCATCTGTTCTGCAAACTGTTCCTTTCGATCACTCTTGGGACTGTTCCTTGAATGAGGGACTTTTTCTGTATTGATTTAAGCAGTACGTCCAGCATGATATGGGAAGGGAATGAGGAACTTTGTCTTAAATAATCTTTAAGCAGGAAAGAAGTTTGCCTTTTCTGACCCACTTGCCCAGAACAGCATAGAAAACCACAGACAGATGTTATCAGCCTACACGCACATGCTGTTATGCAATATATACTGTAGACAATTCATTGCTTTCAAAATCGCTGTTGCATTGATGATATCTTCACAATAGACACACACACACACACACACACACACACACACACACACCCCTGCATTATTCTGGGCCAGGGACAATGGAGCCATGATGAAGAAATAGGTTTAAGTTTAAGACTAAACCTATGTGTTTATACCAGCTTGTAAAAGTTGATTACAAGAGGAGTTTTCGTAAGACTAGTTACATGTTTTCCTAAAGCCAACCTAATTTTTAAAAAATTCTTATTTTTTAATAGCTGCTGTTTTGAAGCTAGATTTGCTAGCATGTCATTAATACATCATTAGCTTGTATTCTTTTTATTTTATGTATATGAGTGTATTTCCTGCATGCATGTAGGTGCACCCATGTCATGTAATGACCATGGAGTTCAGAAGAAGGCATCAGATCCCCTAGAAGTGGAGTTAAGACAGTTGTTAGCCATTATGTGAGTGCTGGGAATAGAATCCTGATTCTCTGGAAGAGCAGCTGGTGCTCCTAACCACTGAGTCTTCTCCTCAGTCCCCCATTAGCTTATATTCTTGATCTCATGACACATTCACATGAATCATGAGCCCTCATGAATATAGAGGGAGGTCACAAAAAAGTGTTAATAATTATAGGTTTCTGACTGCACAACAACTGAAAATTAATTAAAAATCAAATGAGTGGGGCTGGAAAGATGGCTCAATGGTTAAGAGCACAGACTGCTCTTGCTGAGGACCCAGGTTCGATTCCCAGCACCCACGTGGCAGCTAAGAACTGTCTTTAAGCTAGGTGTGATGGCTCACACCTTTAATCCTAGCACTTGGGAGGCAGAGGCAGGTGGATCTGTGTGAGTTCAAAGCCAGCCTGGTCTACAGAGTGAGTTCCAGGCCAGCTGGGGCTACAGGGAGACCCTGACAAAAAAAAAAAAAAAAAAAAATCAAAAAAATCAAATGAGTGCTGAATCACTGGCTCCTGTCATATCATTTGATTTCATCATTCCTTTTTAATTTTTTTATTTATTATTTTTTTAATTTTGTTTATTCATTTATGTGTATGAATGTGCTGTCTGCATGTAGGTCTGTGCACCCATGTCATGCAATGCCGCGGAGGTCAGAAGAGGGTCTTGGAGTCCCCTGGAACTGGAGTTCTCCTGGAATTGGAGTTACAGATGGTTCTTAGCCGCCATGTGGGTGCTGGGGATAGAATCCAGGTCCTCTGCAAGAGCAGTCGTTGCTCTTAACCACTAGGCTATCTCTTCAGCCCCTATTTATTATTTTTTATGTGTATGAGTGTACTGTCTGCATGTAGGTTGGTGCACCTGTGTCGTGCAATGCCACAGAGGTCAGAAGAGGGTGTCAGATTCTCCTGGAACTGGAGTTAAAGATGGTTCTCAGCTGCCATGTGGGTGCTGGGAATCAAACCTGGGTCCTCTGCAAGAGCAGTCAGCGCTCCCAACTGCTGAACCATCTCTCCAGTCCTGATTTCATCATTCCTAACAGAGCATGCATGTCCTGCATACATGTGCAGGCCATCACACCACACCAGGACATCAAATGCTACCTGAAACACATTGGCTCAGGTTAGAAACTGTGATATGTTATGGGTTTCAATGTTTTATTATACATAAAAAAAAATTCTGCTCTTTTAGAAACATAATGGTTTTCAAAAAAAGGAAAAAAAAGAAACATAATGGTTGAATTATTGAAAACTAAGATTTTAATTATTTTCCTACTGTCATTCCTCAGCATGTAAGTATCAAATCAGCATCTTTGGATTGTAGTATGTTAGGATATTTGATTTTTTAAATTGCTCTTTGAGCTGGTGGCTTGAGTTTCACTTTAAAAAAAATCATTAAATTCATGATTTCAGAAATCATGAATTTGGGGGGCTTAGGTTTAGGATAGAAATTTCCAAAAATTTCTGAAATGGCCATAGCTATATTTCTGCCACTCTGTATTATGTATTTCTGTGATGCAAAATTCTTAGCACTGATGATTATAAAATCAAAATATCGATCAACTCTGGAAAACATCAAACATGCTCTATATCCTGCAGTATAAAATATTCAGCCCATATTTAGTTCTTTTGGGGGGACAAGGAAGTGTTTTTGTTAACAATGTCTCATGTGCCCCAGGCTAGCTTCATATTCACTGTGTGACAGAGGGTAGCCTTGAACTCCTGATCCTCCTGCCTCTACCTCCCAAGTACTGAGATTACAGGCATGTATCACTGGACCTGGCTCAATATTTAATGATTTATGGGTTGGAGAGATGGTCAGAGGTTAAGAATACTGGCTGCTCTTGCAGAGGACCTGGGTTTGAGTCCTAGTACCCATGTGGGAGCTAACAACTGTGCATAACTCCAGTCCCAGAGGATCTAATGTCCTCTTCTGACCTCTGTGGGCATTGCATGACTTAGGTGCACTTACACACATGTAGGCAATATACTCATACATAGAAAATAAAAATCATAAATAAAAATATTTTAAAATATTTAATTATGACAAAAAAAAAAAAAAAAAGAAAGAGCCGGGCGTGGTGGCACATGCCTTTAATCCTAGCACTTGGGAGGCAGAGGCAGGTGGATCTTTATGAGTTCAAGGCCTGCCTGGTCTACAGAGTGAGTTCCAGGACAGCTGGGGCTACAGGGAGACGCTGTCTCAAAAAAAGACCAAAAAAATAAAATAAAATAAAATATTTAATTATTTATATACAAATGAGCAAACAAGCACATCCATCTCATTAGTCTGCAGATTTCATCTTTAATAAATGTCAAAGTTATATGTATACCAAATAATTGGTTTAAAATAAATGTATTTATGATTTATTTTTAGTAAATATTCTTTTTTTTTTTTTTTTGGTCTTTTTGAGACAGGGTCTCCCTGTAGCTCCAGCTGTCCTGGAACTCGCCATGTAGACCAGGCTGGTCTTGAACTCACAAATATCCACCTGCCTCTGCCTCCCAAGTGCTAGGATTAAAGGCGTGCACCACCACGCCCAGCTTCTATTTCTATGCTTATTTTGTATGTTCATAGACCTAGAGTCATGAAAAAAATTTCTCAGGTTGAACGGGTGGCCACTGGGAAAGGTCTCCAAATCTCTGTTCTAGATGCCCAAGGTTAAGTGACACCAAATGTTGATCTCCTTTTTAAAATATCTTACTTATTATTTTTATTTTATGTGTACGTGTGTATTGCTGGCACCTAGGTAGGTGCACCTATGTCATGCAATGCCCGTGGAAGTCGGAAGAGGGTGCTGGATCCCCTGTAACTTGAGTTATGGATGGTTGTTCACCACCAGGTGGATGCTGTGACTCGAACTCAGGTCCTCCACAAGAGCAGTCAGTGTTCTTAACTGCAGAACCATCTCTTCAGACCGCCCCAAATGTTGATCTCATTTATGGGATCATTTAGACATTTTGTTGTCGAGCTTTCTTTTTTTTTCTTTTTTTTTTTTTATTTATTTCTGTATGTGTATCAATGTACTGTCTGCATGCAGGTTTGTGCACCCGTGTCGTGCAACGCCGCGGAAGTCAGAAGAGGGTGTCGGATTCCCCTGGAACTGGAGTTCTCCTGGAATTGGAGTTTCAGACCGCCATGTGGGTGCTGGGGATAGAACCCGGGTCCTCTGTAAGAGCGGTCGGCGCTCTTAACCGCTAGGCCATCTCTCCAGCCCTGTTGTCGAGCTTTCTAAGAAGTTTAAGTCATTGCTTAGTGATGCTGAGTGAGACTAATTATATTTATTTATTCATTCAACAAGCAGTTTTTACCTAATACAGTAAAGTCCTGAAGTATCATCAAGGCACCATATCCTAAGAACATGGAGACCCGTTCCCATCCTTCACCTAACATCCAGTCTCAAACACAGCACATTATACTTCATAGTATTTGAAGAAAGAGGGGGAATTCAGAAAGAAAAACTAGAGGTTGCAGGAAAAATATGAAGGGCATATGGGAAAACCTTGGAAGTCCCAAGAGGACACGCGTGCAGAAAAGCAAGAGCGTCTGCATCAGTGCTTCAGCAGAAGTGACCTAAACTAGCCAGGCAGTGAGGGAATGGATGGGAGTCCTCTGCCGGCTAGCTGTGGCCAGTTGTTTCATTGTTCTAACTAATTTGACCCCTCATTTGGGGGTTTTTGTTTTGCTTTGGTTTTTGTTTTTTGAGACAGAGTCTCAGTGGCCTGAAGCTCACTGTGTAGACCAGGCTGGTCTGAATCTTACAGAGTTCCCTGCCTGCTTCTGCCTTCCAGTGCTGGGATTAAAGACTTGGGCCACCATATCCAGCTTCCCCTCATCTTTTTATTGAATTTTTGTACCCTACTTACTAAAGAATCAGAAAATTTTGCTAGTGTTTATTTTAACTAATTATACCTTCAAAGAATTTACATTTTCTTTCTTTTTATTTTTTTTTTATTTTATGTGTATGAATGTACTGTCTGCATGCAGGTTTGTGCACCCATGTCGTGCAATGCCACGGAGGTCAGAAGAGGGTGTCGGAGTCCCCTGGAACTGGAGTTCTCCTGGAATTGGAGTTTCAGACGGTTCTCAGCCGCCATGTGGGTGCTGGGGATCGAACCTGGGTCCATGTGGGTGCTGGGGATCGAACCTGGGTCCTCTGTAAGAACGGTCAGTGCTCTTAACCACTAAGCCATCTCTCCAGCCCCAGAAATTTACATTTTCTTGAAGGTACCCATCAAATTTACATTTTCTTGAAGGTGCCCATCAATTGCCCAATAATTATCATGCAATTTATTTAATAAAGTCCACAATACTGTATGGACAGAATGAGACTATTGCAAAGAAACAAGGATTCACATTATTTTTCTTCTACAATTTTAAAGGAAACCAGAATGATCACATTCCCCATAAATATTTGAACCAATTGTCAAAGACAATATTTTGTGTATCTTTGCTGGAGCAAAATTGAGTGTGTTAAACAAGTACTATAGGCCAGATGTGGGGGTGCACACCTTTAATCCCAGTGCTTGGGAGGCAGAGGCATGTGGATCTCTGAGAGTCTGAGGCCGATCTTGTCTACATAGTGAGTTTCAGGCCACCTGGAGTTTGTCTTAAAAACAAGCAACCAAACAAATACCACCTATGAATCAGCCATCTCCTCCTATTGCAGTACAATTTTCTTTCATTTGTTATATTCAGCATCATCATTATACTATTATACTTGTTCTTTTAGTTGTTCTTGAGTTAAAAATTAGAGCCATAGAAAATCTATTCCTAAACTAAGCTAATTATCTCATATACAGGTATAAACATGAACTCTATTTCACTGTGCCAGTAGGGGAAAAAAAAGACCAGTTAGTTTAAGGAAATTATGAATACCATTAAAGTTAAAACTACACAAAGCAGAAAAAAGTTTCCTTTAAGACCAAAGATAGTTTGTTTCCCAAAATAGAAGAAATGGCAGAGTGAACAATCATAACGTTAGAAATGTGCGTTCCATAAAGCAGCTGGAGAGGGCTCAGAGGAGCTAGCTGTCCAGGTAGATCTCTTGGATGGTTAACTCTGTATCATCTTGATTGGGCTAAGGGCCACCCAGATAACTCATAAAACATAGCTGGGTGTGCCTGGGGTGGTATGGTGGGAGAGATATTTATTTGAATCAATAGACTGAGTAAAGATCTACTCTTCTCAGTGCAAGTGCCCATCATCCAGTCCACTGAGGCCTAAATAGAAAAAAAAATGGGGAAAGGGAATATTCTCTCTCTCTCTCTCTCTCTCTCTCTCTCTCTCTCTCTCTCTCTCTCTCTCTCCTTATACTGGAATCCCTATCTTCTGCTCTCAGACATCAAAATCCTTAGTTTTCAAGCCTCCAGGCTCTAAGACCTACACCATACTCCCCATACCATCCCAACCATGAGCTTTTGCCCTTAGGAACTAGGAGTTATACCATGGTCTCCCCTGACACTCAGATCTCTGGACTGGAACCAAAGTACACTGTCTGGTTTCTCGGTTCTCCAGCCTGCTGGTGGCATAAAGTGGCCTCTACAATCACACAGACTTCCTCCTCGCTATCCACCTACCTGCCTATCCTGCTGCTTCCGATTCTCTGGAAAACCCTGATTAATATCATGTCTTTGGTTGGTACAAGATGAAAGAAGGTTGGAGATCACAAGTCACCAGACAATAAGATTCTGAGCATCCTTACCTTGCTCTCTGCAGAGCTCTTCCTCCACCTCTTCACTCGAGACCCTTCAGCAGCCAACAAAATGGTAGCCACTGGCTTTGTTATCAGAAAATTTCCCAACCCCAGGAATGGTTACAATAGGGTCTCAAAAATGCAATTTAAAAGCATAAATTTCTAGCAAAAAATAGGAAAGGAATTGGGTTATGCATAAACCATGAGCCACGTCTGCCAGGGCCCTCTCTTCTTAAAAGGTTGATCTAATTACACATGAGTCAGAAGGCGACAGACTTGTGACTGGTAGGAATGACCTGCAGAATTACGAATTACTAAGGGCAGAAAGCTAGTGGAAGACTCTGGGGTTTCTCTAAACAGAAATAACTCCAGTATGACAAGGACACGTATGTCCCTTTCCTTTGCGATCCTCAAGCCCTCCTGGGACAGATTAGAGCTCACATCAACTCTCCCTGGCATGATATGAAGACGCAAATCTTCCCTTTCCATCTCAGGCCCGGCGTGTTATTTCCTAACCTTTTATATCTCCATTCTGGACTCTCCTCTCCTCCTGGATTCTTTTTAAAAGAAAGCAAAGTGTGTTTCCAGGGTCTTCAACTCTAGCTGCCATTTGTATCTCCGCCTTGAAACAGCAGGTACCACACAACTGAACACATATAAGCTTTGTAGTTCAAGTGGGTCTAGGTATAAATCCTGATTTCTTTTTTTTTTTCAGACAGGGTCTCCCTATATCCCCAGCTGGCCTGGAACTCACTCTGTAGACCAGGCTGGCCTTGAACTCACAGAGATCCACCTGCCTCTGCCTCCCAAGTGCTAGGATTAAAGGCGGGTGCCAATAGCTCAGTAGTCGAGCATTTACGTAGCTCATGGGAGGCCTAGCATCAAAAAGTACAGTACTAGTGCTGGAGAGACAGCTCAGCAGTTAAGAGCACTGGCTGCCCTTACAGAGGACCCAGGTTCAACTCCCAGCACCCAAATAATGGCTAACAACTGTCTGTAACTCCAGTTCCAAGGGAATCTTTTGACCTCTCTAGGTATGTATGGCAAGACACAGGTGCCCTAACCTGTATGCAGGCAACACACCCATAAACAATAATTAAAAATGATAAAAATAAAATATCTTTATTATTTTTTTATTTTAAGTTGAACTTTAGAGTACACATAGCATCAAAGTAACATAAATGAAACTTGTGATACCAAAAAAGCATTAAAATACAGTGATACTTTAACATGGAAATTCCATTTTTTTCTCCAACTTGTATTGCTTATATATATATATACACATGCATAAATATATACATATATAAATATATACATACATACATACCCATATCACTTGAGTTAGAGGACTTTCTTTCTTTCTTTCTTTCTTTTGCCAGAAGATGCCATGTTTTTCCCCAAGGAAGTGCTTGAAGGTTCCCCCCTGGCAAACCCAAACAACCATCAATCCTGCCCCCCTGCTCCACACTGGGATCCCTTCCCCCCATGGTCACCCAAATGAGGTCCAGCTAACATGTGTCCTGTCTTGATCTTCCTGCACTGGCCTCCATGATACAGCCTGGGTAGTCCAACAACGGAGTCTACACTCTGAAGAGGCTGAAATCCCAGTAGCCGCTCAGTCCACAAGCTGGATATCTTGGTAGTCCCCATCTGGCATTGAAGGTTTGGAGGATTCTCAAGTTTTATATCTGAAGTACAGTTTCTCAGACTTTACTGATTATTTATTTCTGGTTATACTTTCCTTTTGGATACTTAAGGTCACACAGTTAGCCCAGATTAACCAAGGTTTTTGTTTTCTCAAAGTCAGTTGAGGATCTGGTTCTCAAGGGTCACTCAGGGTTTTTTTTGGGGGGGGAGCCCCTTGCTCCTTTTGGCTTTTCAACCACCAGTTCTATCCATTCAAGGACACAGTTAGGTCTTGCTAGACCAGGCTTCCCTTTCTGAAGCATGAGCAGACTTTCCTCTTTATAGGCTGGACACTGGCTGAAGTCCCATTAGTGGATCTCTAAGACCTCCCTGCACAGGAAGACTGGTGACTTACATTTGCAGGACATTTCAAGAGATGCCCCCATGCATAGTCCCCTGAGACTTAGTTGACCTCTGAGGGCAAGGAACAAAGTTATGCCTTAGGTCCCTCAGACAAATTGGTATGGGTATTAAGTATGGTCATTAAGCACCCAGAAAGGCTAAGTTATACCAACCTGATACATCACACCTATACTAAAATTGTATCTTCTGAAAATAAACTGTGTGTTATTTCTGTATCATATTTCCTGATTCACCTTTTTCCATTTTAACTTTATGTTACTCTAAAATATGTATACGTGCCCACCATCATATACCAAAAATCCATAGTCTGAAAATAAATGGTAGGTTAGTTCTAGAACCTGTCCAGGGATTCATAATATAAGAGCATGGTTGTGTTCAGATCGTGAGGAATATAACATTAATGTTGCTCAATTCGCCGGGCGTGGTGGCGCACACCTTTAATCCTAGCACTTGGGAGGCAGATGCAGGCGAATCTTTGTGAGTTCAAAGCCAGCCTAGTCTACAGAGTGAGTTCCAGGACAGCTGGGGCTACAGGGAGACCCTGTCTCGAAAACACCAAAAAAAAAAAAAAATGTTGCTCAATTTGCCTTATGACTAGGTACAAAAATAAAGTATTTTTAAAAAAATATTTTTTGTATTCATATATTATCTAAACATAATATATGCACTCTCCTCTCTGTAAAATGGGATTAAATTAGCTACTTTATAGGGCTTGAAGGATGTACAGATGAAAAGACATGCATAAACGTACCAGTTGTATCAGTATTTAATGAGTGCTGTTAAAGAAGGGGCTCCTCAATTTTAATGGTATTGATGCTCACGACCACTAAAGTCCCTTAAGCTGTAAATGACTAATGAGAAATTAGATTGTGTCAGTCCCTGATAGCATGAGGAATGGATATTAGCCAACTTCCTGCTTGCTTATAATTTCAATCAACAAGTTGTGCTCCATATATATATATAATATATATATGTATATATATAATATATATATATATATATTATATATATATTTATATATATGGTCAGTACCAACCACCAAGACTGTTGGCGCACTCACGGAGCCTAACTGATCTCTCTGAACCAATAACTAACAGAACCACTTCTCAACCTATTTCCACCACCCAAGAGCCCTTCCCACTCCCAAGGAGGAGTCTGGAGAAGGTGGCCACCTTCAAAAGAGAACCTCCACAATCCCGCATTCCCTCCTTCCCATCTTCTCCCCACAGCCTCTGACGACCACAATTGCATTCTCTGCTTCCGAGTATGAGACTCCACATTATAAATGAGTTCATGCAGGGGTTGGTGTTCTGTGCTTGACTTCCTTCAATTAGCATAGCCTCCAGATTGACTTCTGTCTCCACAAATGACAGAATCTCACCCCACATAAGACTAAATAGCTTTCCACTATGTCTATATTATATATTGCTTTTTTGTTTTCTTTTCTCTTCTTGCTGTGTTGTTCAAGGTGGTTCTGAACTTACAAGCTGAAGTTATCCTTCTGAGTAGCTGGGACCACAGCTGTGCACCGCCATGCTGTTTATTCCACATCCTCTTTTTTTTTTTTATTTAACATTTTATTTATCATTTTAAATTTATGTGTATGAATGTAACTGTCTGCATACAGGGTTTTGTGCCACCCATGTCGTTGCCAATGGCGCGGAGGTCAGAAACGGGTCTCGGATTCCCCTGGAACTGAGTTCTCCTGGAATTGGAGTTAGCGGTTTCCAAGCTGCCATGTGTGTGCTGGGGATCGAACCCGGGTCCTCTGCAAGAGCGGTCGGTGCTCTTAACTGCTAGGCCATCTCTCCAGCCCCCTCCACGTTCTCTTTATGCACTATTCATCCACTGATAGATAGTTAGGCTGTTTTTGAATCTTGGCTATGATCAAAAGCTACAACTTTATTTTTTATTTATTTATTTATTTTTTTTTTTTTTGGAGACAGGGTTTCCCTTTTAGTCCCAGCTGGCCTGGAGCTCACTTTGTAGACCAGGCTGGCCTTGAAGTCACAGAGATCCACCTGCCTCTGCCTCCCGAGTGCTGGGATTAAAGGTGCACGCCACCACGCCCAGCTACAAGGTACAACTTTAACAGAGACAGAAGAAATAAGTTTTGAGAGTTATTCCACAATAGAGTGGCTACAGTCAATAATAATATAGTATCATACATTTCAAAATAACTAAGAGAGTAGATTTCAAATGTATCACCAGGAAAAATTATAGGTGGGTGGGGAAATATGTTAATTCGTTGATTTAATAATGTCACATTGTATCAAAACACAAATCAGAAGGCGCACCTGAAGAAAGATGGGCAAAGTCACTGTGGTGGTCATGGTTCTGGCGGTGGCAAGGGAATGACAAAGGCAAGAAAAAGAAATATGAACGTCCTGTACCAACTAGAGTGGGGAAACAGAAGAGGAATCAAAGAGTCCAGATGCCTCCAGCAAACTGCCCCGGTGACACGTCTTATCAGTGCCAGTTGAAAGTAGTCAAGTTAGAAAGAATTAAAGACAACCTTCTCATTAGGAAGAACTCAGAATCAGCAACAGATGAAAGCATTAGAGGAAAAATCAAAGGTGGATGATCTCAGGGGACCCCCGATATCAGTAGGAACCTTGGAAGAGATCACTGATGACAATCACACCATTTTGTCCACATCTGTGGGCTCAAAACATTATGTCAGCATCCATTCATTTGTGGAGAAGGATCTGTTTGTTCATGCTTGCTCAACATAAGGTGCATGCTTTGATCGGGCATTGATGGATGACAAAGATCCCCTGGTCACAGTGATGAAGGGGGAAAAGGCCCCCCTAGGACAGCTATGCAGATGTTGGAAGACTGGACAACCAAATCCAGGAAATTAAGGAATTTGTTGATCCTCCCCTTACCCATCCTGAATATTTCAATGAGATGGAGATAATCCCCCCAGGGAGTCATTCAGGTCCACCAGGCATAGGTAAAACCTTGTTGGCCAAAACAATAGCAAACTAAACTTCAGCCACTTTCTTTCTTGAGAGTGGCTGCCTCAGAACTTACTCAGAAGTACCTAGGTGACCGGCTCAAACTTGTCTGGGAACTATTGCAAGTTGCTGAAGAACATTCACCCTTCATCATGTTTATTTATGAAATTGATGCTATTGAGAGCAAAAGATCTGATCAAACTCTGGGGATGAGAGAGGAAGTCAGAGAACAGTGTTGGAACTGCTGAACCAGTTGGATGGATTTGATTCATGAGTCGATGTGAAAGTTATTATGGCCACAAACCAAATAGAAACTTTGGATCCAGCACTTATCAGACTAGGCTGCATTGACAGGAAGATTGAGGTCCCCCTGCCTCATGAAAAGATCAAGAAGGGCATCTTTCAGTTTCACACAACAAGGATGACTGGCTGATGATGTAACCTTATACAACTTGAACATGGCAAAGGATGGCCAACCTCTCTGGGCTGACAGCAAGGCAACCTGTACAGAAGCTGGCTTGATGACCTTGAGAGAACACAGAATGAAAGTAACAAATGAGACTTCAAAAAGCCTAAAGGAAATGTTTTTTATTAAAAAAAAAAAAAAAAAACAGGAAGACACCTCTTAGGGGCTCTAACTTTAGTGGCTCATGTTGCCTCAAGGAAAGTAACTGTGGCTTCTCCTCAACTGATAGGGGGAGGAAGGGTTGGTTGTTGTCCTGAGGAATCCATTTTCTAATTAATTTTTACCAGCAGAGAATCTGTGTCTCAGAGTATGAGGTGCCCATCAGACAGACTCATCTGTTGATCATTACATGTGTTGTGTTGCTCTCTGATTCCCAATAAAACATACACTTTCACAAAAAATACCCCACAAATATATGAAATTATGATTTGCCATATAATTCTAATAAAAATTTATAATTTTTAAAAATATTCTATTTATTATTTTTATTTTTATGTGTATGAGTGTATTGTCTGCATGTATATAAATGCATTCATGTCATGCAATGCCTGCAGAGGTCAGAAGGGAGTATTGAATTCCCCTGGAACTGATATGGATGGTTGTTAGCCGCTATGTGGATTCAGAGAATCGAACTCAGGTCCTTTCCAAGGGCAGTAAGTGCTGTTAACTGCTCAGCCATCTCTCCTGCCCCCCCTTTTAAAAATTTATAATTTTTAAAAGGAAATAAAAGTTTAGCCCAAAACAGTGTCCCAGATTTTACATAGAAGCAATCTTATGCCCACTCAGAGAAGAACCACAAATTCAGACAAAGGACAGTATAGGGGGTTGTTCAATCTTTTGATGAGCATCTTACAGCTATAGAAGAGCTCTCTCTATCTATCTAATCTATCTATCTATCTATCTATCTATCTAGAGAAAGTTAAGTTTTCATTCTATGTGCATTTGGCATTTTATATGTCTCCTAGGTAGGTGAATTCTTGTGTATATTATTTCTTCAGTGATGCCTTTGGAGGATAGGAACCAGGTCTAACTCTTTTGACATTGTTTTCCCAGCCCCCAGCCAGCGTCTGGCATGGAAAGTAGGTACTCAATAAATATTTGTTGAATAAAAAGAAGATATAGCACTCATATACTCAACACTCTCTAATAAAATATTTTAATAGAGCTAAAAAGTTTAGTTGGAAAATTAATCCACTGCCAAAACAAGCATCATGACATTTTCCAGAGTCCAAAATAAATATCATTTTGAATAATCCAGGCAACTGCCTCAGAGATAATCAGAAAAAGACTATGGACACCTCCAACCCTCACTGCTAATGAATCTTCACCCAATTTTAGAAGTCAGCAGAGTGGTTAAACCACAAGCTTTGTTCTCGGGACCTAGAGAAATCAAGCTGGAACTGAACTGGAAGACTCCACCCTGCTGGATAGTTTTCAGAGTTCCTGAAGGTGCCGTGCAGGCTGCCAGATAAAATTCACCAACAGTCTTAGCCAGCTGTGGACTCTGTAGCCACACTACCAAACAGCTGGACAAGATGTGCCCACTGATGCAATAGAGGCATGGCTGTTATGGGGATAACCAAGCATCTTCTGATTGGACTTGAAACCACTACCTGGTCAACATCCTGTGGTTGGGGAGGTCATAGCCCTGGAGGGGAACCTACTACTGTTGATTCTCTCAATGGATATGTCGTGTCCATCAACTTGCCTTCTAAATGTTGATGCTTATACCTATAGACTAGCAATGGTGTCAACCTTGGATATTTTTGCAGAAGGTGGTGGTTACTACACAGTTAGTAAGTGGTTGTTTAATGTCCAGTACTAAATGGAATGTCTATTTCATATACGTGACTCCATCACAGAAGAAGAGGCAAAAATACAAGTCAGGTGGAATATTGTATAACACTACCTTCCAGCATTACATGGTCATTGTACTCATGAACTTACCATGAACACATGGCAGCTGTAATCATGTGCACAAGGTCTGCCGAGACTGAGCCTGTCGACATCCTGTCCTAGAAGGGGAAGTACCTGGATGTTAGGACAGGGGATGAACTCTCTATAACCCTCTCCCTTCTAGCCCTTTCGTCATCCTTCTGTGGGCACAGGTTGACATTTATGTCTAGATGACTGTTCCTAGGGAGACACTGTTGTACTCTACTCAAAGGGAGTTGAAAAAAGGAGCTCACTCACTTTTTATCAGCTCAGAGTGTCTATTGATAGTCCCCCCCCCCTTCTTTCTCAGGTATACTCCTTGAGAGCTCAAAGGAAAGTGGAAATAGTAAGACCGGTGTATCTGGGACCCCCAGAGAGAAGGATGGAATATGATATGGGAAAGGCCTTGAGTTTTAATGCTTTAATATTCTCTAAAAATAGTTTTGTCTAAAATTAAAATGCTTAATTATACCATAATAGAAAAGGAGACAGGAAAAGTCCAACTCGAGGATATATAGTAAATTATAAAAGTCCAGAAAAATGCAAACTTTATTTGCTTTCATTTAATTTTGGTTGGATTTCTTCACAAGAAAAAAAAAAACAAAATGATTCTTTACCACAAATGCTTCTATTTAAAACAGAATTATACAGTTTATTCTTGGTTATACTCTTTAAAGGAGAGGGGATGGGGATGGAGAGATGGCTCAGCAGTAAAGAGCACCAACTGCTCTTGCAGAGGACCTGGGTTTGATTCCCAGCACCCACATGGCAGCTAAGAACTGTCTTTAACTCCAGTTCCAGGGGAATCCAACACCCTCTTCTGACTTCTGCAGCATTGCAGGACATGGGTGCACCAACCTACATGCAGACAGTACACTCATACACATAAAAATAATAAATAGGGCTGGAGAGATGGCCTAGTGGTTGGGAGCACCGACTGCTCTTACAGAGGACCCGGGTTCGATCCCCAGCACCCACATGGCGGCCGAGAACCATCTGAAACTCCAATTCCAGGAGAGCTCCAGTTCCAGGGGAATCCGACACCGTCTTCTGACCTCCGCGGCATTGCACGACACGGGTGCACAGACTTGCATGCAGACAATACATTCATACACATACAGAAATAAATAAAATTTAAAAAATAATAATAATAATAAATAAATAATAAATAAAGGAGAAGGAGGACTAATGCCCTGCACCTTTCCAGGTTTATAATAATGACTAATTCAAGTCAGTGTTAACCATTACATAAAATATCTGCCAATAAAAATTTAAATTCAAGGGCTGGAGAGATGGCCTAGCGGTTAAGAGCGCCGACCGCTCTTAAAGAGGACCCGGGTTCAATCCCCAGCACCCACATGGCGGCTGAGAACCGTCTGAAGCTCCAATTCCAGGAGAACTCCAGTTCCAGGGGAATCCAAGACCCTCTTCTGACCTTCGCGGCGTTGCATGACACGGGTGCACAGACTTGCATGCAGACAGTACATTCATACACATACAGAAATAAATAAAATTAATTAAAAAAAATTTAAATTCAAAAGAGATCATAAACAAATCTCCTTAAGAAGGTGGAGCATGGAACAGTGCTATTCCTGTACCCCTCTTCTGGTTTTGGGGGCTGGATGCTGCCATCTGGTCTTTGTCAGAGACTTTCTCACATTAGGCCCCAGTGGTCTGATCAAGACTAACTGGGTAGACACATGAACATCAAGGAAATGGGACACATGGCAGACCTCAGAGCACCCTTGCTGTCCCTTCCCTTCCATCCTAACAGTTTTTCCAGTCTTCCTAACTCTTAAGTAGATCTGGGGAATATTAATTTTTTTTATTTATTTCTGTATGTGTATGAATGTACTGTCTGCAAGCAAGTTTGTGCAGCCATGTCGTGCAATGCCGCGGAGGTCAGAAGAGGGTGTCGGATTCCCCTGGAACTGGAGTTCTCCTGAAATTGGAGTTTCAGACAGTTATCAGCCTCCATGTGAGTGCTGGGGATCGAACCCGGGTCCTCTGCAAGAGCAGTCAGCACTCTTAACCACTAGGCCATCTCTCCAGCCCCAGATCTGGGGAATATTAAAATGAAAAAAACAATCCTGAGAAATTACTAACACTAATGGGATATAGTGATCATCAGGGTCCTTCTTCCTCTGTCACCCAAGGCTCAGATCACTGCAGAAGAGAGGATGACAGGATTGTAAGACCCAAAGATAAGGAAACAGAGTTCCAAACAGCTGGAAAGTTGCTCATAGGACCTTCTAGTGATGGTAGAAGTGCACAAGACCCAGGACAGCCTAAGCCAGACGAGATCCCAGCATGCAAGTGGAGAAGCGGGGAAGAAGCTCCAACTTTAGCTGAGGAACTATCGGCAACTGATAACTATATGGAGGAGGAGAGGATGTGGCAGTGGACGGACACACCATGAAGGACATTGAGTACAAAACCTTGGCTCAACACAGTACGTGAAATCTAGCAGGTGGCAGCCAGAAGAGGGATGCAGAGAGGGGATGGGGCCTAAATATTATTTTTAAATATTGTATGAAATTCTAAAATTGTTTTTTAAAATTGTTGATCATAATTGGTTGTTTATCCAGATTAATTCTCCTCATCCTTTTAGGAAGATTAACAGCACATCACCCATGTTCTGATCTTTTTACTCTTCATGATTATTTTCCTAGGAGGTAGTGATATGTTTTATAGAACAGCTTATCAAAGTGGTTCAGGATCTAGAACATATAATATATATTTTGAAAATTGTAGGCATTTTTCATGTTTTTCTAGATCTCTGACTTCTCTGCCCACAATACTTTTTTTTTCTTTTTCTTAAAATTTTCTGGGCAGAGACTCTAAAAATAAGTAGTCAAGGACGTGCAGCATATGAGCCTGGGGTAGGCCCTATTCCAAATAAGTAGTCAAGGACGTGCAGCATATGAGCCTGGGGTAGGCCCTATTCCAAATAAGTAGTCAAGGACGTGCAGCATATGAGCCTGGGGTAGGCCCTATTCCTGGCTTCACCCAGTTCACTGCAGCTGTGCCAAGGCATCCAACATGGTCAGATGATATGTCAGACACACTATCTATGACCTGCCCTGTCAGGCAGTACTAAAAGCTGCTTTGGTTAACTTTTATTTTAAGTGCAGTCGGTATGTGAGTATAGACACAGAGTCCATCTCTTCCATCTCTCTCTATATCTGAAAATGTGGTGTGACAATAAAGTCTTTCCAAGTTGATATGCAGCAAAAAGACAAACCATACAGGATCACTGCATCTTAAAATAAATTTTGTTTTGCATTGAGTAGCACATCTATCAGGTCTCTGTTGGCCAGGCTTTGAGACCCTGCACTCAGTATCAACCAGTTCTACAAGAAACAAATACAGGGGCTGAGAGATGGCTCAGCGGTTAAGAGCACCGACTGCTCTTGTGGAGGACCCAGGTTCGATTCCCAGCACCCACATGGCGGCTAAGAACCGTCTTTAACTCCAGTTCCAGGAGAATCCGAGACCCTCTTCCGACATCCATGGCATTGCACGACACAGGTGCGCCAACTTACATACAGACAGTTCACTCATACACATAAAAAATAATAAATAAAATTTTTTAAGAAATAAATGCAGCTTCATCTTAGCACAAAGAAATGAGAAAATGAGTTTCGGGCTAGAGAGCTGGTGCAGCCATTAAAGGCTCAGGCTCACAACCAAAAAGACAAGAGAAAATAAGTTTCTTGCTAAAGCACAGACATCACAACATTCCAATTCCAAATGCAGGTCACCAGGCCACCATCCCCAAGCAGTGATGGCTGGTCTTCCTTGGGTGCTTGCTGTGTGCCAGGAACTGATTTCAGTGTTCTGCATGCAATGGCTATGTTGTCCTAGCATGTCCTCTGGGATAGCTGCTGCTAAACTGTTTTTTTAACTTATCATTATTCTTTTTATCTTTTTGAGACAGGGACTCCCTGTACTGCAGCTGGTCTGGAACTCACTATGTGGACCAGACCTCCCTTGATCTTACAAAGATCTGCCTGCTTCTGTCCCCGGAGCACAAGGAGCACAAGGACTAAAGGCTCCAACCACTCCACCTGGCCATGATTTTGTTTTGTGTGTCTATGTCTGTGTGCCTGTGGGTATATGTGCTGTGGAGGCCAAAAGGGAATGTCAGACCCCTTGGAGCTGGGCGTAGAAGCATTTGTGAGTCACCTGATGTGAGTTTTGGCATCTAAACCCCAGTCCTCATGATAAAGTAGCAAATGCTCTTAAGCACTGAGCCATCTTTCCATCCTCTAACTTAAATGAGATGCTGTAGATTGAACCCAGGGCCCCGAGCCTGCTAAACACGGGCTTTAAAACTGAGCTATGGAGCTGGAGAGATGGCCTAGTGGTTAAGAGAGCCGACCGCTCTTACAGAGGACCCGGGTTTGATCCCCAGCACCCACATGGCGGCCGAAAACCGTCTGAAACTCCAATTCCAGGAGAACTCCAGTTCCAGGGGAATCCGAGACCCTCTTCTGACCTCCGCGGCATTGCACGACACGGGTGCACAAACTTGCATGCAGACAGTACATTCATACACATACAGAAATAAATAAAATTAATAAAAAAAAAAAAACTGAGCTATGTCCCCAGCCTTTAAACTGTATTTTATATGTAAAGAAACTAAAGCATACAGAGCTCAGTTGGTTTTCTGAGACCATAAAGGCCTGATGTGAACCAGCTTGCTTGGCCTTTTACTCACAGTATTCTTTTAATTGTGTGTGTGTGTGTGTGTGTGTGTGTGTGTACACGTGTGTGTGTGTGTGTGTGTCCAGGCACACAGATGCCACAGAGCTCATGTGGAAGTCAGAAGACAATTTCAGGTGTCAGTCCTCACTTTCCACTTGCTTGAGCTAGGGTGTCTTGTTCTCCACCACCTACCGGATTAGCTGCCCCCAAGATTCCAGGGATGCCTGTCTTCTGCCTCCCATCTCACCTCAGGAGAACTAGGATTATCCATGCATACATTTGGCTTTACCTGGATCCAAACTCAGGAGTTCACATTTGCAAGCCACTGAGCCATCTCCCCATCCCCCTGCACTCATAATGGGCCAAGTTCTTTACATGGAAATCTCATTAAATCCTCATAACAAGCATCCTCAATCTCAGATGACAAAACCGAGATTTAAAAGAGTGAATCTGCCAAATACTATGTAGTAAGTGGTAGACTTTAAGCCTGCTGATAGAGGTTGAGACCAAGGGAAATACTAACCCGTGTTGGTCAGCCAACCATGGGCTCTAACTTCAGCCTTCCATGAAGACTCACCCTTCACTCTTCCAATAGAAGGATACCAAAATGTGCCTAACAGATCCAGGACAAAAATTCCTCTAGAGTCTCCTGTCTGTCTGGTGTACAGCTAAGCCAGGAGACAATGGACTCTGGAGTAGGAACCTGAAGTCTCTGTTGGTTTCAGCTGTGCTTTCAGAGCTTGATCAGTAAAGAGGTTTCAGCAGGCAGGCAGGGTGGCCAGCTCGCAGCAGAAGAGGCCTCCTCCCAACTACCTTCCATGCCCCAGGACTCTGCCAACCCTGCCTATTGGAACAGAGGCTGTTGTAGCCAGATCTGTGTCTGATTTGCAGAGTTTTGAGTTAAAAGTGCATAATCAAGACATCCTACCGCAAAGATGCATGCACATCTATGTTGTATTGCAGCACTCTTCACAATAGCAAAGAGCTGGAACCATCCCAAATGCCCCTCAACAGATGAGTGGATAGCAAAAATGTGGTACATCTACACAATGGAGTTCTACTCAGCAGTTAAAAAAAATTAAATCATGAAATACTTAGGTAAATGGATGGAACTTGAAACTGTTTTACTAGGTGAAGTAACAGACTCAGCNAACTTTGTGTGAGTTCAAGGCCAGCCTGGTCTACAGAGTGAGTTCAGGACAGCTGGGGCTACAGGGAGACCCTGTCTTGAAAAGACCAAAAACAAAAAAAAGATGACATCATGAACTTTGCAAGTAAATGAATGGAACTTGAAGTCGTTATGCTAAGTGAAGTAACACAGTCCCAGAAAAACAAACGGCAAATGGTTTCCCTCATTTGTGGATGCTAACACCAAATCCCCAGTTGAAAGGCAAGCTGAACAACATTATTGTTATATTTCTTTTTATCTGAAAACAACTGTATTGTTATAATGTAAATCTCTTAATGGGCTTTAGAATCGACCTACTACTTATTTTCTGACTCTGTAATTACTGTATATGGGCAGAAGGTATATATTCATATTTTAGAGTAATATAAAATTAAAGGGGTAAAATGTGAATTCCTAAACATATTTTGGAAGAGCATACAGTTTATTCTCAGAGGTCATAATTTTGATACATATGTGATGGTTATATAGGGATATGTTGGAGCAATACAAAGGGAAGGGAAAAACAACAACATAAAGACTGGGTTAAAGAACTGACTGATTCAGCTAAACTCTGCCCCAAACAAGACTCTGCAGTGAAAAACTTTGGAAAGACTAAGAGAAAGACGCAAGACATATATGGCAGAAGGCACGAACTGGGGTGGGGTGGGGGAGCTGGGAGAGGGGAATGTGTCTAAATTGGACTGAAATACAATGAATGAAATACAAAATTCATCAATAAAAGTATTTTTAAGTGCATAATCATGGTCATAACTCTTAGAATAGGTTCTCTACAACGCTGACCAAAGCAGCGCCAGAATATTTCTATCTCCTGTTCTGTCTCAGTGGTTTCCCCTTGGCTTTGCTGTCACATGAGTCTGCACACACTACAATTTTCATTTGCCCTTTCACAATTAAATATTACCCCTGGTAAGGTCAGGGGTACAGTCGCAGTGTGTGGGATCCACAGAAATGGAGGCAGGTCTGGAAGAGGGAACGGATGTGGCAGAGAATCGAGATTTGGATTTGGTAATTTAAGATTGGCAAGCAGTGGGAGACAACAAAGATTTCAGCAGTGAGATGGGCTTTTGAGTAAGAAGAGGAAGAACAGAAAATGGAGGATTCCCTGTAGGTCCCCTAACCCCACCACTAGACTTAGGAAGGGCCCTGGAAGACCAAGCCAAGAACCGTGGACACAGAATAAAATGTACTCCACACTGACCCCTAGGCCCTCCCGCCTCGCATTTCCTGCACCCCGCCCAGCTCATCCGATGAAATCATGCCCATTTGTTCTGATGTGATTAAAAAGAGTTCGTCAGACTCCCTCTCCATTAAAATCTTAGACATGCCCCCAACCAGCTCTAAAGATGGTCTACAACTGTTCCAGGAGCAAAAGAGAGACAGCATCGCCCCCTAGCGGTGCCAGGCCCACCCCTGAAATGTGCTGGGCGCGTCCCTGGACTGCCCCGGCAAGCGAGCAGGAGCAGCTAAGCTGAAATGATTTCCTTAGATTTTGTGGCTGTTGAAGAATTGAGGTTTCTCAAAGAGGCGAGTCCTCCAAATGGTCTCCCTCTGCCCTCTCTACCTTCCCAGACAATTTTCCACACAGATAAACAATGTGTTTGGATGACAGGTTGCCTCTCCCTTGGGGGCAGGAAAGGGTGATTTTTTTTTTTAATCCACGTGGTTTAGTAAATTAACAGATCAGGGCTGAAGGAGAAAAGAGAAATATATCTTTGTTTCTGTTTTGAGCCATACTGCCATATTGAAGCAGGCTGATTTTCATTCATCCAAAATCCAAATAAATAGATAAACTTCTTAAATCAGGCTCATCACAATGAAACCCCTAATGAATCCGGCAGAGGAAAGAAAAGATCAAAGAATCACAGCCAGGCCGAGGGTGGGTGGAGGAGGCAGGGAATTAGCTCTGTTGATGGGGTCAAGGTCTGAGCCTCAGACTAGAAAGCCAATCTAGGAGAATGGAGTCCTGGTGGCCAGGTCGGGGCTGTCCCCACGGAACTCCTACGTGCTTTCCCTGAGCCTAGGCAGGCAAATCATCATCCTTCATAATAACTGTCCCTGGATTCCTGAGGCTTTGCACCCCTAAGACCACCCTCCCCTCAGTACTTCTGCTAAAAGGAAGTGTAAGGTGGGTGGACACGGGAGAGTGGTTTGGACACAGCTACAGCAGCCCCACCGTCTGAGGACAGGCCCTGGAGTCTAGACCCATCCTGGCCACCACAGAGGCAGGGAGTGAGAGAGGCAAAAGGGAGCGAGGAACCAGCCTGTTTCCATAGATACCGATTTCAGTTGCATTTTATGACAGCCGTGCCAGGCTGCCTGGAGAGACATTGTTTGGATGCCTGGGGACGGGCTCAGAAGGAGTAAGAAAATTCAGCGAATTTTAGAAATTTATGTGGTTTCCCTCCCCATCTCCAGCCATGAGCCCCCTTGAACTCTGCCGACCACTGGCAGGGGTCATCCCTGGTAGGACCTTTGCCTTTACGTAATGTGAGCAACTCTAGACCCTCAACCTCAGATATCCTGAAGGTCAGTCAAAGTGACTTACAAGCAAGCCACTGTGGGGGCTTCTCTTACAGCTCTGTGGCTGAAGAAGTTCCAGTCCCCAACCCTGAAGCCCCTTGTGAGAATGCCACTGGGAGTTTGAGTGAAGAAGACCACCCTGGGCCCCTGCAGGGACTCAGGGGGCAGCCTGGGCAAACTTCCCCTGCAGGGACTCAGGGGACAGCCTGGGCAAACTTCCCCTGTAACACTCATTCTCCTTACCCCCACCTCCCTCTTCCCCTTCTACATCTCATCCACCTAGAATGTCCTTCTCTCGTCATCACTCATTCGTTTCTCAAAAACATCACTGGGTTCTCTCCTTTGCCAGGTCTTCATAAAATAGGTGTGAGTGAGATGCCCTGCTCTTACTCAGTAATCTCATAGACTAGTGGGAGAGACACACATACCAATGAAGTATTAAAAAGCAACTTCAGGCCATGTGTGGTGGCACATGCCTTTAATGCCAGCACCCAGGAGGCAGAGGCAGGCAGATCTCTGTGAGTTCAAGGCCAGCCTGGTCTACATAGCGAGCTCCAGGCCAGCTGGGACTAAAGGGAGACCCTGTCTCAAAAAGACCAAAAAAAAAAACCTTCAGGATCAAAGCGACTCTGGAGAAAGTAAAGTCCAAACAAAACCTCAACAGATGAGTCAGAATTGAGAGAGACAGGAGATTCAAAAGGGAGGAGCTGCACTGGCAGAGGCTTATATGAAAGAAGAAAGGATGGGAATCAGGACCTCAGGATTATACACACAAGAGCAGAGTACAAAGTTATCAGTGGCAAGAGGTGGGCAGGATTTACAAACACATCAGACAATAGGGGACTCTGGCACGGTGCTACACACCCAACAGAGGCTCATCCAATAGAGTCCCAGCATCATTTCATAGTGCTCCCAGTATCAGCATGGTGCTCCTGGTATCAACATGGTGCCTCCCAGCAAGATGATGGGACCTCTCGCTGTCAACCTGAATGACTCATTTTATGCATACTTGTATAGGTGAAAGCAAGCCACAGAGAGTTTTAAGTATGGGAAGGACATGGTCAGATTTGTGTTTCAAAAAAGATGATTCTGATTCCCAGACCTCACTTCCAAACGTCCCTTAGAGCATTCTGCTGCCTGATAAAAGCTCTCACAGTAGTAAACAGTTTACATCAAAAATGAAAATCTCTGGGCTGAAGAAATAGCTCAACCATTAAGAACACCTGCACACCGGGCATGGGGTGGTGCATGCCTTTAATCCCAGCACACGGAGGCAGAGGCCAGCCTGGTCTACATAGTGGGCTCCAGGAGGGGGTGGGACTAAGGAGACCCTGTCAAAAAAAGAAAAAAAAAACACTTGTTGTTCTTGCAGAGTTCAGTTCCCAGCACCCTTATCAGGAGGCTCCCAACCACCTATAAGTCCACCTCTGGGGTGTCTGACAGCCTCCCCCAGCACCTGCACACACACACACACACACACACACACACACACACACACACAATGTACACACAATTAAATAAAAATAATTTATTTTTTAAAAATGTGAATCCCTGAACATGTTTTGGAATTGACTATAGTTTATTTTCAGAAGTCATAACTTTGGTATATGTGTGCCATGTACATAGGCATATTTTTTGGCATGATACAAATTGGAAGGAACAACAACAGCAACAAGAAGAAGACTAGGTCAAGGAACTGACTGGAACAGTAAACCTCTACCCAAAACAGTAAACTTCTGCACCCAAAAACTCAAAAAAAGACTGAAAAAAAGATGAAAGACGCGTGTGGCACAAGGCATGAGCTCTGGCGGAGTGGAGAGCAAGGAAGGGGAACGGGTCGAAATTTGATTAAGAAATCTTGTACGAAATGCACAAAACCGCAATAAAAAATATGAAAACCTCTAACTAGCATGTGTGTGACCCTGAGTTCGATTCCTAACCCTACCAATAAAAAGGTAGGAAAAGGAAAACGTCTTTGGAACATCTACAGTAATTGTTAAACATCAGTTTTACTTCAGATAGTAGTTCTTATCCTCTGGCTGTGTTATTGGTGCCATCTAGTGGTAGAATGTAGCATGACCCCAAAAGGAACCAAACTTGCCTCTAAAAAATAAAAGCCTGTATTCTCTTATTTAATCCCCCAAAACAACTCAGCAAAGGAATGTCTCCATTATACCCATGTTAGCGATCAGGAATCTGAGGGCTAGGATACAGTGTTTATATGGAGTCTTCTGTGAGTTAGAGACTTCAGTAGGCGATTTCCATTTGATTGGCATTATTCTCTCTTCAACCATGAAGAGACTAGCCCTCAGTGATTGGGAGACCTACTAGATTGAGCCATAGTTACTGAAATAGTCCAACCTCCACATTTTTTTTCAGATAAATCTAGTCACATTCAAAAACATTTATTTGAGCCAGGCGTGGTGGCGCACACGTTTAATCCTAGCACTCAGGAGGCAGAGGCAGGCAGATCTCTGTGAGTTCAAGGCCAGCCTGGTCTCCAGAGTGAGTTCCAGGCCAGCTAGGACTTAAAGGGAGAGACTCTGTTTCAAAAATACCCACCCCAAAAAAACCCACATTTATTCAAGTCAAAATAAAATCAAGTGGGAAAGGATTAGGAAAAAGGCAAGCCCACATAGTGGGCTCTTTATTTTTAATTTGGGGCAACAAATTTAGACTGCAGTACATATTTTCTTTGTAATAAACAGCAACCAAAGCACAATTGTACATTAGAGCTGAGTGTAATTATAAGAACAATTGAAATAAGAATGTGCAAGGTGTGGGTATCTGAGAGCCTAAAGGTTCTACAGTGTGAGGCTGCACTCCACAGGACAAAATGCCCCCTGGGGGTCTAAGAATCAGGAGCTGAGCATCCGCAGTGGTCATATTTGCTGCTCTTTCAGTCACAAAGTTCACTCTATATATTAGTTCCCAATTGCTGTTGCGATATATCATTATAAACTTAGTAGTTTAAAACACTACAAATTATTTCCCTATGGTTGTTCAGGTTAAAAATCTGAACTCTCGGGGCTGGAGAGATGGCCTAGTGGTTAAGAGCGCCGACCACTCTTGCAGAGGACCCAGGTTCGATCCCCAGTACCCATATGGTGGCCGAGAACCGTCTGAAACTCCAATTCCAGGAGAACTCCAGTTTCAGGGGAATCTGACACCCTCTTCTGACCTCCGCGGCATTGCATGACACGGGTGCACAAACCTGCATGTAGACAGTACATTCATACACATACAGAAATAAATAAAATTTAAAAAACAATTAAAAAAAATCTGAACTCTCACTGAGCTAAAAATCAAAGTGCTGGTGCCTCTGCTCCTGCCTGGAGACTCGGGTGCTGTTTCCCTCCCTCTCCAGCTTATGGAGGCTGTTCACGTTTGCCCTCGGCCTACCTTTAAAGCCATCAATGGCCACTCACTCAAGTACTTCTGTCTGCATTCTTTCCTTCTCTCTCTCTCTCTCTCTCTCTCTCTCTCTCTCTCTCTCTCTCTCTCTGTCTTTTTGAGACAGGGTCTCCCTGTAGCCCCAGCTGTCCTGGAACTCACTGTAGACCAGGCTGGCCTTGAACTCACAGAGTTCCACCTGCCTCTGCCTCTGCTAGGATTAAAAGTGTGCACCACCATGTCTGGCATGGCTCTCGCTTTTGTAGCTCCCTTTTCCCATCTAAGGACCCCTGAAGTGTAGCTTGTAAGAATAATAATAACCGGGGGCTGGAGGGTTAGATCCATGAGTAAAATGCCTGCCATACAAGCGTGAAGACCTGAGTTTGGGTTCTCAGCACACATATAAAAACCACGTATGATTGTATGAATCTGTAACCCTGAAGCTCACTGGCCAACCAGTCTAGCCAATTGGTGAGTGCCAAATTCAGTGAAAGACTCAGTCTCAAAAGATAAGGTAGAGAGCAAACTTAGAAGGCTCTCAGCATTGACTTCAAGCTTCCAGGAGCTCGCAGGCAAACACACACACGTGCATGCCCACCTGCATGCAGGAGGGCAGGGTCTGAGACTGATTGACAGGGCTGGGCTGGTAAGATAGTTCACTTGGTAAAGCACTCACCTTGCAAGCACAAGGACTTGAATTTGATCCTTAGGACCTAGGTAAAAAAGCCAGACATGGTGGCATGTGCTTGTAGTCCCTACACTGGGGAGGTAGAGCCAGAAAGATCCCTAGAGCTTTTGGCCTAATTAGGACACCCCAGGCCAAGTAACAGACTCTGACTCAATAAACAAAGTAGTGGCTCCTGAGAAATGACACCCAAGGTTGACCTCTGCCATCCACATGCATGTTCATGTGTACATGGCACATGGCACACACACACACACACACACACACACAAAAGAATAATATCTTAAAGTCAGGTGATTAACAGTATTTGACTTCTTTGCCATGTAACACAGCATGGTCACAGGTTCCAGGGATTAGAATGTGAACGTCATCTGTGGGATCCATTTACGTCATCCATATATACTGAAGCAGAAGAGATGGGGTACATACCATGAGGATCAACCCAAGTCACATCTGGCAATATGTACCTGTAAATGCCAGCACTTGGGGGGTGGAGACAGGAGAAGCGAGCCTTCAAGGTGGTCCTCAGTTACAAAGTGACTGTATGACCAGCTACATGAGACTCTGTTTCAAAAAGAGGGTCAGCTTCGGCGCACTATAGAAAGCATGGTGTGGGGCTCCAAGTGAGAAGCCACAGGCCCAAGAAAGCAATGGCAACCTTGGAGATGCTGGGACAAGCAAGTTTATAAGGCAATGGCAAAAAAAAAAACTTTAAAATCTCCCTCTTCATAAAAAGGGTAGAAAATATGCCTATAAAAAAAAGAAAGTTCTCTCTTTCTCTCTCTTTCTCTCTCTCTCTCTCTCTCTCTCTCTCTCTCTCTCTCTCTCTCTCTCTCCAACCCATGGTATTTGAGAATAAGTATGATTTAAACATTTATAGCTTTTATTAAAATATAAAACCAAAACACCAGGCAGAAAGGCATGTATGGTCCCCAAACTCAGTTTTCTGATTTACAGATCTGAACACACCCTTACAAGTGGTGGTGATGGCGGTGATTAAATCTGTTGCCAAACGTGCCAAGATGGTGAATAAAACATGCATCCCTTCATTTTTTAAAAGTCAGTTGAAAAAAGGCACTAAAATCTAAAATATGAAGTACACAGATGGACATGGTAATGTATAAATTTTTTTGAGACAGGGTCTCCCTATAGCCCCAGCCAGCCTGGAACTCACTCTGTAGAACAGGCTGGCCTTGAACTCACAGAGATCTGCCTGCCTCTGCCTCCCGAGTGCTAGGATTAAAGGCATGCGCCACCACACCTGGCTTAAAGATGGTTCTTAGCTGCCATGTGGGTGCTGGGAATAGAACCCAGGTCCTCTGCTAGAACAGTCCGTGCTCTTAACTGCTGAGCCATCTCTCCAGCCCCAGTAATGTATACTTTAACCCCCGTGCTCTGGAGGCAGAGGCAGAGGCCAGCCTGGTCTATATAATGAGTTCCAGGCCAGCCAGGTCTGCATAGAGAGACCCTGTCCTAAAAAAAAAAAAAAAAAAAAAAAGGAAAGGAGGAAGTACTTATACTTCTCTGAAAACTCATTTTTTTAAATCCAGACTGAAATGTTGAAAAAGAATCTACTCTGACAATTTTTTTCTGATTTCCTGAATTTTAATGAAATATATAGAAGCATCTCTACACTAGGCACAAAGTCAAGAAGCCATAAATTTTTAAACAGCAGATTTGATTTGATAAAAATACAAATTCTCTGTACAGCAAAACACTGAACTAAAAGCAAAGTTACAAGACAAGTGCTCACTTGGAAGCTTTACAAAAAAAAAAAAGAGAGAAAAATAGCCACACTCTAGAAAAAAAGCTTATAAATCCACAAGGAAAAGGTGGAACACACACATGCACAAGCGCACACACACACACACACACACACACACATATACACACGCACAAGGTTGACACAGGATATGAGTGTTTCTGAGATAAAGGAATGCAAATAACTAACAAAAATATGAGAAAACTCTCTCTCTCTCTCTCTCTCTCTCTCTCTCTCTCTCTCTCTCTCTCTCTCTCTCTCTCTCCCAATAAGGAAAATGCAGACTAAAATAAAAGGATGCTTTCTGCCCATATGTTATAAAACCATCGCTGGACCGTAGCCGTGAATTCAGAACGCTGGATGAGATCTCTTTTGGAAAAGTATCAACGTCATCTGGGAGTCTATCTGGGGAGCAATTGGTAGTACTCAGCAACTTTTCAATTTTACCTCTTTTGAAAAATTAATTCTGCCTCTAGGAATACACCTTCCAGAAGTTTTCCTCCATTTTATTATTTTAAAAGCTAATAACAGAAAAAGGAAGGAAGAATATAGATAGATAGATAGATAGATAGATAGATAGATGATAGATAGATAGATAGATAGATAATAGATGATTGATAGATAGATAGATAGATAGATAGATAGATAGATAGATAACACTAAATGACTTTCAGCAGAGAACAGACTGAATAACTCATAGAAGGGCTTACTGTGGAATAGTATCACTGACATTGATAGGATAGGTTGACTTCTATGTACTTCAAAGATCATCAAGCTGGAAGTGAAAAAAGAAGCTCACGCAATCATATGCAACATACTGGTCTCACTTACATGGATGTACATGTATGTAAAAAACAGGCTGGGGTCACACCAAACTACTATGGGTGGTCACAGTAGTGGTAGCTTGGGAAGAGGAGGGCAAGAGGCCCCTATTGTTTGACTATTTATGCTGAATGCTATTGTATTGTTTGATTTTTTTTCCCATGTGTAAATATTTATGTCTTGCATTTGTCCTTTTAAAATATAGGTATGTACAAACTGAATTGCTCCACCATACTTAGAAGATGTTCGCAGCTATGTTGGCTTTTCAGAACAACAAAATGTTAAGCCCTTAGAATGTTAACTGATGGTCACAAAAACCAGAGACCCCAGATGCTCCAGAAGGTCAGTGGTGCAGAGCTGAATCACATGATCAAAGGAGACAACACCGGCAGCCCAGAGCAAACACGGGCTTTGGAGTCAAAGAGATCGAATTCCTACCCTGGCCTTGCCCCTTTCTTTCTGTGATGGGGGCCTAAACCTTGCTGAGTCGCAATAAAATGGAAAGAAAAGTGCCCACCCCGTCTTGATATGAGGGTCACATATTCATGCTCCTTCTCCTTCTTAGGTACATTATCTTACGCGAAGAATAGATTAATTAATGGCGTCACGGAAACCCCAGAAAACGCTTCACAAGGACTTTTCTCCTTCTGAAAGGACCAAAAACAAGTTTCTGGGGCTTTATCTTGGTGGTGGAGCGTTGGGAAATGCAGCAGGCTGCGGGGAGAGGAGGTGCTGAAAGAGGCAGACGGACAGCAGGCTGTGGTGAAGGCTGGATGAAACGGACATTCTGGGCACCAGGACCAGAAGCTGAGCTACTGCCAGCTGAGAGTCCAATGTTTTACATGCTTTAGACTCTCCCAATGGGCTTGTTTAAAACAGCCTGCTGGTCTCCATCCTAAGCTGCGGATTCAGCAGGTCTGGGGTAGTCTTGGGAGTTTATCTCCCTGGCAAACTCCCAGACAGCACCGCGGTCTAGGGACCACACTTAGAGACGCACTGGCTTGAGCATAGAGGTCATGCAGCCTTTCTCTGCCACTTGTCTGCAAAGCTGTCTCTAGCTAGTATTCTCTTTATACCTCCCCAGGTGCCAAGAATTCCAAAGAAATGCCCTATTCAGAAGATCCAAAGGCCAGTTTTTGCAGCCTGGGCTAACTATCCAAGGTGAGGTGGCAGCTGGGAGAACCCAAGACTGAGTCTGGGGTAATGCTGACAGCTAGCCCAGGTCTGACCTGGGTCCTGCCTGTGCTGCATGCTCACCAAAAGGACAGGAAGTGTGCCTCCCTTCTGCCTAAGCAGATTGAGAAAGATAACTTTGTTAGCAGAAGGCTGGGCCGAGGGGTCGCGCTCTATAGAACTGGCATGATCTGCTCTCATGCATGAGCTGCTCTGTTCAATAGAGGGCCCTGCCTTGTCCTGACAACTGTCTGGCTTGGAAATCCTCTCTAGAGTGAAAGTGCCCCCTGCTCTCCCTCCAGCCTACTCCCCTCAGGGCACGGGAGCCCTTGAACTTCAGCCAAACTATGAAGAAGAATCTCTGGCTTACATCAAATCGGTCAGGGAAGAGAGACACAAGAGGCCATAGCTTGCAACCTGGTCCTCTCTAGGCAGCTAGAAAAAGCAACCGTTTGATCCCCATGCTACTCACCAAAGACTCTAGCTCTCTCTCCAGATACCTGGCTCCTCTTCCTAATGATGGTACTGAGATCAGTTACTATTTACCAAACCATACTAGGCCTAGCACTGAGCTCAGTTTTACATGTTTTACTCAATCACTGCAACTCTACAGAGAATTCTTTCCTTGGAGTCGAGAAAGGAAAGTGTCTTCTGTGAGTTCAGGCTGACTGATGGTAAAGCTGAAATCTCCAGTTTGCTGTTTATTCCCTGCGAGATGACACTCCACCCAGAGCCAGGATTCAACACGATGGGGTGGGCAGGACTCCCCACCTTTCCTCCTGCCCCTCCTTGCCCCCAAGCAGATGTGTGTGAGGTCTGTTTGCACGCTCCTTATACTAGGTATTGCACCTCGGACCATTCCTTAGCCATCTCTCAGCACAGTGGGTGCTTAACAAAAATCTGTGATACAAAGAAATGGCTAAGACATAATGGGTGTTGGGGTAATACCTCATTTCTTGTCACCATGGACTTAGGAACATATACCAGTAAATAACCCATAAATGAATAAACAATCTGGAAATTTTTAAATTCCACTTTCCAACATTTTTGCCCTTGCCACTCTGTCTTGGGTCCCTTTGCTGCTTAGAACCTTGACCCTGGACTGTTCCTAACGCATTCCCTCATGGACTCTCCCTCCCAGATTCAAAGTCTGTTCAAACCTCACTTTATCAATGGCATCTCTCTTGAGAACAACCTTCCTTTTACCAGCCCTCCCAGTCCTCCTCACCCAGCCAGACTTTTTCATTTTCAGGTACCACTTAGAACTTTCTAGCATGCTATTTAATTAATTCAGCCTCAAGGGTGGGTACTCAACAAATCCTTGTTGCCGAAGTCTCCAAACATTATTCAACAAGTCAGAGTTGGTCCTGGAGTATTCAGGGAAGTGACCCAGTTTACACACAGCCTTGTCTGGTGTTCCTCAAATGTTCCTTCCCCCTCATACACACCACACACCAGAGGTTGAGAGCTATTGTTCAGCCCCTATTTCTAGTCACCAAACGGACTGACTGAGGATGGTTTCTTCAGGCCCCATAAATTTTCTGCCCTTCTACTCCATCTGGGCTCACTTAGTTCATTCAATAGAACTTTGCTACTTAAGTGACTCTGGCCTATATACAGACATCAGAACTATAAAAAGCACAAGGGCCCCAGGGCTATACCCCAGGATGAACCTCGATTTCTTCATCTATAAAATAGGGGAATCGAAGTCAATAATGTCTTTCAGTCTCTCCCAGTTCTGACTTTTTTCCCACGAGAGTGAAAGTATATGACTTTAATCAAGAGAAACTTGGGAATAAACCAACCCACAACTCTGAACACAGGACTGTTGTGTGACACTATTCCTAGAGAGATGTGAACAAACATCTAATCACCCCAGAGAGGGAACTAATGATAGACCAAAGAAAGGACACCACCAAAGTCCAACCTGGTTAACCAATAAGTTTTATCAGGTTTACCTTCTTAGGAGAGTATGTATGAGGGGTTCCTTAAGGGAGCAAAAATGGCCCAAAGACAGCTGCATCACCAAAAAGCCCACCCAGCATGGGTAACAGCGCACAAAGGCTGGAAACCTGTACAGACTGTACACCTTACAGGCAGCTCAACAGGTTGGAGAGTGCCTTTTCTGGGTAGCTCAGATGGTCTGAGGGTGTTAGCAGCTCTGTTTATCTGAGTGTGTCTCTCAACAGTCCTTGGGGGGTTTTTTTAATTTTTTTATTTTTTTATTAATTTTTATTTATTTCTGTATGTGTATGAATGTACTGTCTGCATGTAAGTTTGTGCACCTGTGTCGTGCAATGCCGAGGAGGTCAGAAGAGGGTGTCGGATTCCCCTGGAACTGGAGTTCTCCTGGAATTGGAGTTTCAGACAGTTCTTGGCTGCCATGTGGGTGCTGGGGATCGAACCCAGGTCCTCTGTAAGAGCGGTTGGCGCTCTTAACCGCTAGGCCATCTCTCCAGCCCCAGTCCTTGGGGTTTTTATATGCTTGGGGAGACAGGGTCCTAGAGAATCTGCTCAGTTTCAGGGACTTCCTGGGCTTAATGAACTTCCATGAAGGGAAGATAGAATGTCTCCAGGTCCTGCCCTCTACTCAACACATCCTATTGTTTGGCTCCCTTAGAACATCTTATTGTTTACCCAGATTCCCTCTCCAGTGGAAGAAGGTTTTATCTCTAAGGACAGGCCAGATCCAGCAGGATCACAGTAAACATGAATGAGGGAATTCTCCCAGCATTTAGCTCAACTGTCACCACTTTCATGAAGCAGAGGCAGCGCTGTCAGGTCTGTTTTACAGATGAGAAAACAGAGGCTCAGAGATGCCGAACAAGTCAGCCAGCAAATAAGAAGCCAGGTTTTCAACTTCAAGTTCCACAGCCTTTCCATACATAATGGCCTCAGTGTTTCTAAAAAGGAACCCTGGCAAAAGACCCCTGGGCTGTCACAGTCTAATCAACTGGATGATGATGATTACAGAATATGAAGCTGGGATTTGCATTTAAATTTGATTGTCTCATGGTTTAGAGATTGATTTAATTACATCAAATAATGCAATACAGCCTTCATGAGATTTCTCACTGAAAGACCTGCAAAATTTGATTCTGATTCCTGCAAGGAATAGCCAACTTCTCTCAGAAACAGCTAAGACAAGCCTCTCTCTCCATCACTTTCAACCCTTTCCCCCAAGAAATATAAAATTGAGCGTTGATACTTTCAAAGGCTTTTCAGATGCAAATTACACTGACAACAAAAATAATTTGATTATCAGGAGTGGTAGTACATGTTTATAATCACAGCACTTGGGGCTAAGGCAGGACGCTCACAAGTTCTAAGACAGCCTGGGTTACATAAAGAGACATTTTCACTGGAAAGAAAAAAGAAAGACAGAAAAAGAAATCAAGAGTGGTCTACTATATGAACCAAGTACATAAGTACAGAAATTGCTAGATTAGAAAGCTAGCCTAGGACCTTGGCTCATGCTTGTAAGCCTAGCTCTCAAGAGGGTGAAGCAGGAAGATTGCCACAAGTCTGAAGCCATGTGGGCTAAGTGAGTTCCAGGGCAGCCTGGGCTACAGAGTGAGATTTGTCTTAAAAGAATGAGAAGGAAGCCGGGCGTGGTGGCGCACGCCTTTAATCCTAGCACTTGGGAGGCAGAGGCAGGCGGATCTTTGTGAGTTCAAGGCCAGCCTGGTCTACAGAGTGAGTTCCAGGACAGCTGGGGCTACAGGGAGACCCTGTCTC
>VZQC01003872.1:1517110-1533149 GCA_009823505.1 Rhizomys pruinosus
AGGAAAGGAAAGGAAAGGAAAGGAAAGGAAAGGAAAGGAAAGGAAAGGAAAGGAAAGGAAAGGAAAGGAAAGGAAAGGAAAGGAAAGGAAAGGGAAAGGAAAGAAGGAACAGGGAAAGGAAGGGAGGAGATGGGAAGAAAGACTTGTCCCAAATCTAAGAGACTATAATTAGTTAGAGCTCTTTGCCATTCTGTCACACCCTGTACTATTGTCCTCACAAAATGATGTGACTCTTAATGCCACCAACCACACTAGCCAAGGTGGGCTGGGGAGCCCAAGATAGGGAGATGATCTTGAAGATAAGCTTTGTAGGTTCTTCAGTTTCTCAGAGGTAGCAAAACTTAAGGAATCAGCGTGAAATCAATAATTCTCAAGAGAAGATGGCTAGGTTTCGTCCTTGCTCTCCTTTGATTTCTTGCCTAACTGACATAAGGGAAATGTTCTTGTCTGTTTTCAACAGAAGGCTTCCTTAGAAGGCATCGTCCCACTCCCTGTGGGCCATCAAATTTGAGAATACAAAAGAAATCAGAAGTCTAAAGTAAATAAGATTGTGGGTTCGTGATATTGTAATAAAAATGAAACTTGATATTTGAACATTGGTAGCATCCTCCTTCACACTGCCACCATTAAAATGAAATATTTCCATGGCAACAGAAAAGACAAGAAATAACAGCAGTGGAAGGGAGGTGGTAAAAAGCACTTGGATTTGGGGAGGGTCTGGTTTATCTTCAAAATTGTGCTCAGTTGCTGGTCATGCTTTGTAATTACTTTAAATATCCAAATATCAACTATTTTTGCTCTTTTATTTTCATAAATAAATTTTGCAGACCAAAATATCCAGTATTTTGGCCAGAAACAATGGCACATGCCTGTAATCCCAGCTACCCCAGGCTGAGGAAGGAAAACTGAACGTGTTCATGAATGCTGATTTTGTTGTGACTCACTGAGACTAACCAGGGCTGTCCCTTTGACCACAGACCTAGAGCTCTCTGCTGGAGCCTGGTGGGTACACAACTTAAGAGAATGGTTCCCCTTCTCTCAGATTCTATTAATGACCAGGAGTTCAGTGGTAGAGGGTATGGCCCTGTGAGTTCCTCCCCCTTCTTTGATTGTTTTTAGGACCAGATTCTTGTGAGCCCCGTACAGTTATGACAGCATAACTACTACAGTTTCTGGGAGTTAATAATTACAACAGCTGTATCAAGCCTAGAGAATGGAGTTTTGTAGCCCTTCACTCTATCTTCTGGCTCTTATACACTTCCAAACTCTCTTCTCCAATATTACCTGAGCTGTAGAGGAAGTGGTGTACATGTCTTGCTTAAAGCTGGGCATGCTACTGTTTATCCTCCACATTTTGGGCAGCCATGAGGCCTATCTGATTAAGGCTGGGATCAGGTTTGATCTATAGGTATAAACATAGATATTTAGAAGGCACTCTGCTGCTTTGTCAGTTTAATTAGACATTAGTAATGAGTTTCCCACCTAGGCCTATGCTCTCCCCAGAAGTGGGTTGTTAGTCAGGCTTATGATACCAAGTATAGACCATCCCCTACCACCACACTCCCCTGTAGAGTGGACCTCAAATCCAATCATAAGGCATTTGGTTACCCTACCACAGTCAAACTGGGCATCTAATGCCCAACAGGCTGGACTTCTGTTTCATAGGTCCACAGCTAGGTGACACAGACAGTGCCTTTTCTCCCCGGCAACTTGCTCAGCGCACTCCAGTGGTTCGAAAGGTGGCCAGCATGAAAGAATTGCCCAGCTAAACGCCAGCCTATTTTCTATCTTACAAGTCTGTGTGGTGTCCTCTGTAGTATGATCACATACCTAATCCTGGTGGGCAGCCAAGTACATTAACAAGAGTCTGTGTTGTTTGGGGGCTTCTGAAGCCTCCAAGACCCACTCCTGTGCAGGTAGCCCATACCTGGGACTGAGAGCTATGTTCAGTAGTCCACTCTTTCTAGAAGCAACATCATTGGCAAGACCAAACCACCAATGAAGGATGAAATACCGTCCTGCGAAACGGACCAACCACTCTCATTCAGTCTGACTTGAGGGCTGCACACGGGTCCCTTCTCCCTGTCCCTACATCACTGAGAGTCTCCAAGATCATGGCAAGTTCTGGGGAAAAGCCCTACACTTCTCTCCACTGCAAAAAATCGAAAGATTTCCCATTGTACAGGGCCAGTCTGCAACTAAGAGGAACTTTCAGAGGCTGCAGAAGCCCTAGCTAAGCTTTCCCAGGCCAGCCCCCCCTACCCCCTGCCCCCCCCCCGCCCGTCCCCCGTCCCCCCCTCCCATCCTCCTCCCCTCTGCACCCGGGGCAGTTCTCCCATTCTCTCCCTCCTATTGTTTCCCACACATCCCGCCCTTCATAAAAGCTGTCTGGCTGGGAGCTTAAAATATTGCTGGACAGTAAAACCTACCCATCAGGACCAATCCAGTCATATCTGCTCAGTCGTGCAGCACATTAGGGGTGGGATAGAGAAGTGGGAAGTGGGCTTTTAGGTGGCAAAGGAAAGACGCCAAAGTTGCCATTTTGCTGCTGAGTGCCAAGAGAGAAAGTCAGCACCTGCCTCTCCGTGGGACCCTTACTCACATAGGCAAGTTTTCCTGGGGTGATGGGATTGCACCTTTCCCTTTGTGACTTCTTCCCCAGCATAGTCAGGGCCGATGTAGTTTCTCCAAGAGGATCGCACTTGTCACTAAACTCTACTGTTAGACCAAGAAGGCTGAACTTCTTAGTTCAACCTTCAAAACCATCTTGGAGTTCATCTAAGACTTTGTAGAGGTTTGGAAGGGGAAGAATGCTGAGCTATGCTTGGTGCCAATAGAGATGTTCAAACTCCAACCCGCTTGACCTCCTAAGGTCATTCCATTTTCAGAATTAATTCATGGCACCTCCAGAAATCCAGAGAGCCATAAACCAAGCATTCAACTTATGAACACATTTTTCATTTTTTTCACTCGAAACTCTACAATGGAAGGAAGAATCATAAATGGTGTGCGCTGTGGACAGAGGGGAGACCCCCACTTGAGGTTTGCAATGTTAAGGCATTTAGTGAGGCACAGGTCTAGATCTGGCTAAAGGATTCTAAAGCTCTTCCTGGGAGCAGGTTTTGTTGTCTGTCCGCAAGAGTTGCTGGTTAGTGGTTTTACATACAAGGATGGAGCCACACTGCACCCCACTATCGGCCCGAGTGGTGAGTGGCGTACTAATGCTTTGGGAAACTTGTTAACATGGATGCATATGCAATTCTGTGCCTCTTCAAAGCCAGAACAAGAGCACACTGTCCTGGAAATCCCTTGGAGCAGGAAAAGCAGTGAGCTGCTCATATCTAGCTGGGTCACCTTAGGAGACTCATTTAACCTCTCAACTGGTTCCACTTTGGTCATAATGTCAATAATGCCTCAAACCTGGGTCTCACACTATAGATCTGTCCATTCTGGCTCAAGTTAAGTTTTTAGCAGCCTATCACAAAAATATGGCTATGATAAATTATATAGCAAAATTTTCACCAAGTTAAATGTGTTCAGTTTGGTTTGTTGTTGTTATTATGTTTTGCTTTTGAGAAAGAGTCTCAGTATGCAGCTGTGGCTAGCCTAGAACAGACTATGTGAACCAGGCTGGACTTGAACTCACAGAGATTCACCTGCTTCTGCAGGTTCTAGGGTTAAATATGAATGACGCCACACCAGGCCTAAATTTGTTCTGTTTAAAGACTTGTCTTTTGTTCTGTGTGTCCTCCTTAAGTTTTGTGACATTAAAATCCCTTTTAAAAAGTGGTGGTGAGCCAGGCGTGGTATCGCACACCTTTAATCCCAATACTCAGGAGGCAGAGGCAGGTGGATCTCTGTGAGTTCAAGGCCAGCCTGGTCTACAAAGCAAGTTCCAGGCCAGCTGAGGCTACAGGGAGACCGTGTCTCAAAAACACCCCCCCAAAAAAAGTGGTAGTGAAGGGAGACTATAGACATTATTTTACAATCTAGTATATTTCTTATTCTGATGTTTTTAGTAAAATAGGAGTTGCCAGCTTTATTTTATTGTGTTCGTTATGTAGATACATCTGAAATCTAAATCTGAAACTCACTTGCCTGGCTTATAACATGTTGTGAGGTGAAAACACATCCATGTGTATCATTGTTAGGAAGAAAGGGTGACTCCAACATTGGTTGTTATTATAATCATCACCTCTACCCATAATACTCTCATAGTCCCTGGGAATACGCAGAGGCCCTGGGGTTGAAGCTTAAAAACAAACTCCTGTAGTTTACTTTCTATCTGTACTAGATGTGTTCCCTTAGTTTTCACAAGCAAAAGAAAACAGAGTGTTGCCTCTTGATGGAAGAAAAACGCTCCTTTGGTTTGGATTTCTGCATGCTCCAGCAGAGTATCGAGCTACTCTGACTTGACTTCCTTTCAGTTTACACCGTTAGAAGTCAAGAACAGAGGGCTGGAGAGATTGCCTAGCGGTTAAGAGCGCCGACCGCTCTTACAGAGGACCCGGGTTCAATCCCCAGCACCCACATGGCGGCCGAGAGCCATCTGAAACTCCAATTCCAGGAGAACTCCAGTTCCAGGGGAATCCGACACCCTCTTCTGACCTCCGCGGCATTGCACGACATGGGTGCACAAACTAACATGCAGACAGTACATTCATACATATACATAAATAAATAAAAAATTAATAAAAAAAAAAAGTCAAGAACAGGACCAGGGGTGTAGCTCCATGGTACTGCACTTTCCTGTCATGCTTAGTTCAGTCCTTAGACTGGGAAGAAAAGAAAACTCAAGAACCCAAACATATAAAAGTATTTTAGGGAGACGTACAGATTAGGTTCACATGTATAACATGTATAAGGAGTCATTGGTCTTCCAGTTTCTATTTGAGATCTTTTTATTTTTGTATATGTATGAATGTACTGTCTGCATGTAGGTTTGTGCACTCGTGTCATTCAATGCCTCAGAGGTCAGAAGAGGGTGTCATATTCCCCTGGAACTGGAGTTAAAGACGGTTCTTAGCCACCATGTGGGTGCTGGGAATTGAACCCAGGTCCTCTGCAAGAGCAGTCGGTGCTCTTAACTGCTAGGCCATCTTTCCAGCCCTCTATTTGAGATTTTATACAAATACACACTTCCTCCCCTGACTATGGGAAGGGCTGTTTTGTTTTCATTTTTGACTCAAAATAGCTGGTTTCAGATCAGTTTTGCTGTTGGTTGGTTTGTTTGGTTTGGTGTTTACATTTCCTTGCAAATTCTTACTCCTATCCCTGCCATGTTCACTCAGGATCTGAGAGTTTCAGACTCAAAATGACAACTCTCGGTCTCATACTGTGGTGTCTGTGGGGGTCCCGCACTTGAAGTGTTTCATTCTACATTGTGATGTATTGCAGAGAACAGGCCAAAAATGATTCAAGAGCACTCTAGTCTAAGACACTAAGATTAAGTGCATATGATCAATAAGTTACCTGATTGGAGTATAACTGAATTTTATCTGACTGGAGAAAATTATTTAAAAATATTTTAAAGTAAGTTTTAGGTCAAACATAGAAATGGACCTCTCAGTATCTGTCTCATCTGTGGGCTTTACACTTAGATGGCTTACCCAACTGTGATATTTCCCATTTATTTCTGAAGGTGATGGGTGTGGCTGCCCCTCTTTACAGAGAAAGCACAAGTCTTCATTGTAGATTGAGAAATGTGGCTAGGGCTCCAGTAGAGGACCTCCTCCTGGTCTCCATCCTCCTCGTCTCAGTTCAGACCGGGACTGCTGGTCAGACCTGCCCTCACCAAGCCCTAAGAATGTGGCTAGACCCTTCCCGTGCCTGCAGTTAGGCACTGTCTGACTAGACTCCACATCACAGAGTGGAAGGAGGCTCTAAGATGCTACTTTGTGGGATGGCAAGATGACTCAGTGGGTAAAAGTGCCTGATGACCTGAGTTCAATTCCTGAGACCCACATAGTAGAAGGAATCAACTTCTGAAAGTTGTCTTCACACACACACACACACACACACACACACAAACACACACACACACACACACACACACGGCAAAAAATAAGTAAAGAAAGCAATAAATGTAAAATAATTTTAAGGCTACTTTGGGCCAAGAGTGATGCCACATGCCTATAGTTGAGGCACTCAGGAAGCAGAGGACACTCTAAGCTATCTACGGGTTATGAAGCCGCACTGGACTATACAGCAAGACCGTCTCAAAAGGAAAAAAAGAGCCATTTTGTGTGTTATACTTCAGATCCTGCTTTGCACCACTTTAAATATTTAACTTATTTAAAAGCAGTGGCTTATCCCTTTGGCTCACTGGGCGCCTTATCCTAGGACATGGCAGAAGAAACCCAGAGAAGGGTCTTCTAACATGGACTCTTGCTTGATCCTCTAAGATGACCCATCCTTGATCAAAGTGCAAGGATGAGTGAATTCCACAAATTTTTTTTAATCTTTTTGAGACAGGGTCTCCCTGTAACCCCAGCTGTCCTGGAACTCACTAAGTAGACCAGGCTGGCTTTGAACTTACAGAGATCTGCCTGCCTCTGCCTTCTGAGTACTGATATTTAAGGTGTGCGCCACCATGCCCGGCGAATTCCACAATTCTAGAGCTGTTCATCTTGGAGGAACTGACCTAAATTGAGGTAGGAAGGTTGGGGATTGTTTGCATTGGATGAGTGTCCCAGTTTGCAAACAGATCTCACCTGAAAATTTAGTCCCATACCCACCAGCTTCTGCTGTGGTTTCGTGGTATTCTTTTCTATAGACCACATTTTTAGCTATAGTTGAACCTGAAAAGTTCTCATTGCGAGGGACACTGAAATGTTCTGATGGACTCCCTCACCCCGAAACATGACTCTTTCCTCAAGCATGCTCCACTTTCAGGATTTAAAAGAGTGATGATAAAAATATACTGCCCTCAGTTTGTAAAACTATTAAGAAGGGTTTCCAGCTTTCAACCTGAAGAAAAGAAAGTATAAATTAGGAGGGCAGAAGCCAGAGAAATGTGTAGCTCAGATCGCAGGCAGTATTTCTTAATGATGTAAAAACCCAGCCTTTGGGATCAAGCACAAAACTACTGCCATTTTGCTTCCTGATCTTAGACCACCCTTTTAGCCTCTCAGCCCTCCATTTTCTTGCATGTTGAGAGCAAGTTGATTAACAAACACAAATAAAGACCCTATGTGCTGGGCTATGTGGCAGTAAATAACACAGGCATAGTCCCTACGAACACGAAGCTTATGTTATAACAGGATTAAGATAAATGAAGCAATACAACAGCAAAGGTCTGTCCCAGGAAAGGTGTTCAACAAGTCAGGTGTGGTGTCTCAGCACTCAGGAGGCAGAGGCAAGTGGATCTCTGGGAGATCAAGTCCAGGCTGGTCTACATAGCAAGTTCTAGGCCAGCCAGGATTACATGATAAAACCCTGTCTCAAATTAAACAAGAAGGGTTCAATAAATGTTAGTTTTCTTCCATTTCCCATCAAATGACCATTATGTATTTTAAAACAGTCAAAAGTGAGATAGCTATAGACAATTTCATACATATACGAATTTTGTTTGGAGCCCAGACACCCATAGAATAGGGTTTGTATTTTTTTTTTGAGCATTATGTCTCATAAATCTTCCATCAACCTGTGTTCGTGACTTAAATTCACACAACTGTAGAATTCTACTTATGATTCACGATAAATCACTACCTTTAGTGGAGTTCAAGGAGTTTTATAGATAGATACTGCTCCATGGAACCTTTGAAATAACATAGGTTAATGAGAATAAATATAATTAGTGAATCCATTTTACGGATGACTATTCAAGATCCTGATGTAGGCAGATTCCTTTTTTTTTTTAGATAGGGTCTTCCTGTAGCCCCAGATGGCCTGGAACTCGCTATGTAGACCAGGCTGGCCTTGAACTCACAGAATCCCGAGTGCTCCATCACATCCAGTTGTAGACAGATTCTTTCAAGCCCTTAGCCCTAGTCTGCACTGAGCAGGCACTCAGTAGAGGTTGTCTGTCCTCGTGACTGTTCCATCAACTCGGAAAGGAGAGGCTCCCCAGAGTTAACAGGGACCATTTTAGGATTGCACTATAGCCGCTCAGGTTTTGTCTTTTCTCTCCTAGGTGGTGAGCAATGGGTGACTGGAGTTTCCTGGGAAACATCTTGGAGGAGGTAAACGAGCACTCCACTGTCATCGGCAGGGTCTGGCTCACGGTGCTTTTCATCTTCCGCATCCTCATCCTTGGCACTGCCGCGGAGTTCGTGTGGGGCGATGAGCAGTCCGATTTCGTGTGCAACACGCAGCAGCCCGGCTGTGAGAACGTCTGCTATGATGAGGCCTTCCCCATCTCGCACATCCGACTCTGGGTCCTGCAGATCATCTTCGTCTCCACTCCCTCGCTGATGTACGTGGGGCACGCAGTGCATCACGTCCGCATGGAGGAGAAAAGGAAGGACCGCGAGGCAGAGGAGCTGTGTCAGCAGTCCCGGGGCAGTGGTGCTGAGAGAGTACCACTCCCCCCAGACCAGGCCAGCATCAGAAAGAGCAGCAGCAGCAGCAAAGGCACCAAGAAGTTCCGGCTGGAGGGGACGCTGCTGAGGACCTACGTCTGCCACATCATCTTCAAGACCCTCTTTGAGGTGGGCTTCATCGTGGGCCACTACTTCCTGTACGGTTTCCGCATCCTGCCCCTCTATCGCTGCAGCCGGTGGCCCTGCCCCAACGTCGTGGACTGCTTTGTGTCCCGGCCCACTGAGAAGACCATCTTCATCCTGTTCATGTTGTCCGTGGCCTTTGTGTCTCTCTTCCTCAATATCATGGAGATGAGCCACCTGGGCCTGAAGGGCATCCGGTCTGCATTCAAGAGGCCTGTAGAGCAACCTCTGGGGGAGATTCCTGAAAAGTCCCTCCACTCCATTGCAGTCTCCTCCATCCAGAAAGCCAAGGGCTACCAGCTCCTGGAAGAAGAGAAGATCGTGTCCCACTACTTTCCTTTGACCGAGGTTGGGATGGTGGAGACCAGCCCGCTCTCTGCCAAGCCTTTCAGTCAGTTTGAGGAGAAGATTGGCACAGGAGCCCTGGCAGACATATCCCGGGGTTACCAAGAGACCCTGCCTTCTTATGCTCAGGTGGGAACCCAGGAAGTGGAGGGGGAGGAGCAGCCGGTAGAGGATGCGGCGGAGCCAGAAGTGGGAGAGAAGAAGCAGGAAGCAGAGAAGGTGACCCCAGAAGGGCAGGAGACGGTCACAGTGCCAGAGGGGGAGAAGGCAGAGACCTCTGGAGTGGGGAAGGGGGGGGAGAAGGACGAGCCACCGGCTGAGAAGGTCACCAAGCCAGGGCTGCCGGCTGAGAAGGCACCTTCCCTTTGTGCTGAGCTGACAAGCGATGACAACAGGCCCCTGAGCAGGCTGAGCAAAGCCAGCAGCCGGGCCAGGTCGGATGATCTCACCATATGAAGCCATAGCGAAGAAAGACATCCTACTTCCGGCTAATACAGAGCAGGATGAAATGAGCAGGTGCCATTTGAGTCTTCTGTGACCCTTGGGTCACCACCCTCCCCACAGATGCTGTCCTAGACCAGTGCGTGCTGTACAGCCAGGAGAGACGGCCTTTCCCACATGTAGGGGCTACTAAGACAAACCCATCATCCCACCCAGGGTCCCGATTTCATACACCTGCCCTGATCCTCTGTCCCCACTACTGTGGGGGGCTTGGCTTTCCTCCTCATCTCACCATAGAAACCCATCAGGTCCAACTGTGGTTACCTCATAGTTTTTACAGTCTTGATTTAGGCTCACTAATTAATTGTTAGATTCTACCAACTCAGCATTTCCCTAGCAGAAACCACTGACTCTGTATCAGAGATCCCAAACTCAAAAGCCCACTGGATCCAGGCAGGTTATTGAAATTGCTGAAGCAGTCCCATGCTAATGAAAGCTGGACAGCAGGGGCAACTGTCACTTCTAGGTAATGGCTACCTGGACACTAGCTTCTCATTTTTAAACAGAAACCAGAAATTCAGAATTTAGTTGGAATTTTGGCAACATAATTTAAAATATAATGTGGTCCAAATGTACTGCATCCAAATTTAATCTGTAGGGTATCAATTTGTGATGCCAGTTTACATTAATAAGCCCAGCTTTGCTACAATTTGTCTTATATTTTACAGTCTTGGCCTGTTTTGAGGCTTCCCAACCTCATTTCACCACTTTGGAATGTTTTAAGTCACCAATCCAAGAGATGTCCAGAGATCTTCTAGACAGTCCTGTTCGATCATTGTGTCCCCAGGTTTAAAGCAATAAAGCCTTTGTATTGGAAGGAATTCCACCCTGAGCGCCATAGGAGAAAGAGAGCAAGCTATCAAACCTCACCCTGTGAGATGAAAGGATTTGGGCTTTCGGGCCTGGCTGCAGTTTTTGTCCCTGAAGCAACAAAGATCTCTTCTTCAAATTCTCCTCTTCCAACATTGTACTCAGCCTAGAATCTGCATCTCCTTTTACCAGGGCTGGATGCAGGGCCAGTTCCAAGTGGAAAGACATCTGCCCACAGTCCTGAGAATTGGTTCTCAAGCTTATAATAGATACCAAAGAGCTATCAGAGGGGAACAAAGTCAGTCAGGGTCCAGGTCTAGGGCAATCTTCATTCCCGAAAGGGACGCAGAAGCTAGGAAGACTCTCATAGTTCTCCTGCCTTATATTCCCTCAACTAGCCCACGTCAGTTGGGGGGGAACCTCAAGCACATGTGTACATTTCATACTGAGAACAGTTTGACTCACAATTTCCAGAGCAGAGAGAGAATGATAACTCAGATATTTCATCTGCCAGGTATGACCAACCTGAGGCCTGAGGGCTCCATGCACCCCAACATGGCTATGAATGGGACCCAACACATCAGAAAAGTACTTAAAACTAATGAGGGTTTTTTGCAAATTGTTTTTTGTACTTCTAATGCATGTTCTCTAGTATGAACTTTGTAGATGACAGCATCATGGCACAATGTCAACAGGCTGGACACAACGAAAACTATATCCCATGGGCTGTGTGCCAAGGATAGGGTAGGAGGTGTAGAAACCAAGTTGGCGTGGCAGAGACTTGAATAGAACACGAAGGTGCCCAGAAAAATTGCTTTTGATATGTCCTCCTCCCTGCCGGCGTCACCTCAAATAGGAAAGTGCCTTTAAGACCCTGTGGCTACCACCTTCATTTTAACAAAGACATTCTGGATAAACCTTCTCAAAACTCTTCCTCCTCATGAAAATCAGTATTTTTGTTGTCTGATGTCTCATTCTAAAGCAAAGTGGTTTCAAAAATATGTTCACTGTAAGGTTTGACAGTTACATCTAGGAAACTCGTATTGAAAAGAGAAAGGCTAACTATATATTTACCTTGAAAGCCAAAGTAATAAATTTTTGATGGAAGCATGTATCAGACAATGGACAGTCAAATAGGAGGGAAACATTGACCTTTTAGACATGATTTTCTGCTTGAATCTTGCAGGTAACATGTCAAGTATGGTGAAAGCAGTAACAAAAATCCCAAGCCTGCAAACTCACAGACTATCCTGGACCTCATGGGCTGTGTTATCATTCCTACAGTTGTGCTGTTTTTTTTTTTTTCTTTTTGAGACAGGGTCTCCCTGTAGCCCCAGCTAGCCTAGAACTCACTATGTAGACCAGACTGGCCTTGAACTCACAGAGATCCATCTGCCTCTGCCTCCCAAGTGCTGGGATTAAAGGCATACGACACCATGCGTGGCCTGTGTTTCCATTTTAAGAAGAGCTTTCTTTCTTGATACTGGTGATGGGAGGAGTGTCTATCTCAACCAGGACTGGATACAAGGGTCCTGGTAACTCAGTGGTAGAGTGCTTGCCTGGTCTGTCCAAGGCCCTAGATTCAATCCCCGGTACCTCAACTAGGACCTAATACAAAATTAGAAAGAAAAGCTAATTCCTCTTTTAAATGGCACTGCCAGCACTATTTGGAACCAGTTGCAGAGCCCCAGGGGAAGGCCACTGGTCTCCTCGTCTCAGCTGTGCCAAAGTTTGTTCTGTGTCCACCTCTCAGATGAAGCAGCATTTGCTTCAGTGCTCACACCTGCTCAGCCCCCATGTAACCTGCCATTTCCTTCTGAGTCTCCCAAACAAAAAAAAAAAAAAAAAGAGGGAGACTAGTTTGGAAGAAATAGACACAAGCATCCAACAACAGAGATTTTCTTTCTGTTTCTCCATTTAGTTCCTGTGTTGTTGCCTCTTGCCCTCTCTATACCTCAGTTTTCTGTCTACAAACAAGCAATGGCACTGCCGCCTACCTACCTCCAGGGGTATCATAAGGACTGATGAGCTGGCCCACACACCTGGAGATGGCTGTGTGGGGCCACTCCCCGAGAGAGTCCTCTAACAGCAGTAAGATGGGGAAGGAGGGCAAGTGGGTGGCTTCCATCTGCTCCTCCTTGCCTGCCTGGCAGTTACATGGTGAGAGATTTTCAATGTAGAATATACATTTCTGTGTAGAATAGACATTCTGGAAACCAGTTTTCTCAGAAAGGACCACAAAATCTTGACTCTATATGTTTTTTTAATTTTTTATTAATTTTATTTATTTCTGTATGTGTATGAATGTACTGTCTGCATGCAAGTTTGTGCACCCGTGTTGTGCAATGCCTCGGAGGTCAGAAGAGGGTGTTGGATTCCCCTGGAACTGGAGTTCTCCTGGAATTGGAGTTTCAGACAGTTCTGAGCCACCATGTGGGTGCTGGGGATCGAACCCGGGACCTCTGCAAGAGCGGTCGGCGCTCTTAACCGCTAGGCCATCTCTCCAGCCCTACTCTATACGTTTAAGGGGAATTTGAGACTCTTTGACCTTAAGAAGTGACCAGGAATAGGTTGGCAGTTACTTTCACTTTTTACTGGAATAAAGCATCTCTTCTTAAACTGCCACATAGCTCCTGACAGGCCCCATTCAGAGGCACCTGTGTGACTGTGTGCTATGTAGTACACTCCCTGCCCTCTGTTTGGGGGCAAATAAGCATGAATGAGCCAGGATTATGAACCCTCTGGGCTCCATTAGATCCAGGTTTAGTTTAGGGTTTTTTTGTTTTGTTTTGTTTTGTTTTGTTTTTGAGACAGGGTCTCCTGTAGCTCCAGCTGTCCTGGAACTCACTCTGTAGACCAGGCTGGTCTTGAACTCACAGAGATCCACCTGCCTCTGCCTCCCAAGTGCTAGGATTAAAGGCAAGCACCACCACGATGCCCAGCTTAATCCAGGTTTAGTTTTAACTCAGTCTCTTCTTAAATAAACTCTAGAGCACATGGATCTACCGATAAAGACACATTGGACAGTAATATACTTATCAGAAGTGTGGCTCATAAGAGGAAAGGAAGGGCCTAATGACTTGATAGTAATTATAACAGCAGTATCAGGAAAGATGTTACCAAGCAGGTTAGAGCTGCTCAAATTCAGTTAGAAAGTTCCAAGCTTGTCTGGGTAACCCCAAGCTTAGAATTGGGGGCATTGTAAAGAAAAGGCCTATGGTCTCTTCACAATGACTTTGACCCTTGACATATAGAAGAAGTGTCCAGCACACTACTGAACAAATATTCTTGAAGGTCAGTATGGCTTGAAGATCAACAAAAACCGCTGACACATGAGTAAGGAGTGGCAGCTGCCGGTTACTAACTCTGGAGATGTCAGGATGTCACTCCTTTGCTCTATGTGATGATTTTTTCCTAGTTTATTGAGAATAATTAGCCCCTCCTTCATAAGCTCTAATTAGCCTTCTCAAAAACTCACTAATGTGGAAATAAAAAGAAGACATTATCCAAATTGCATGATCATAATGTAAGACACAGACTGAAAAAAATGACAATCACCACTCCCAAATAATGCACAGACCGTTAACTAAGGTATCAATAAAAAGTGAGACAAGTGAAATGAGATGGTCCTGAATTCCTAAGCATTATAATACAAAGAACATCTTTAATCATATGAGAACCCATTGCTGAAAGTAACCATTAAAGGATTCACCTTAATAGAGCTCATGGATAGAGAGAGATGTATCAACCCCTGCGACAGTCTCTGAGTCAGGGCAGAAGGAAGAAGCTTATGCAGGAACTGTTCCACTGAAGCCATGTGGAAGGCCAAGTGCAAGACTAGCACAGACCACTGCTGCTCCTCAGTTCTTAAACAGGCGCAATAGGCATGCGTGGGTAAGAATGAGGCCAGGAGCCCAAGCACATCTTCAAAGCATCCCACTCCCCCAAGCTCCTCCTCTCTTCTTCCCCTGACTTCAAACTAGCTTTGTATGCATATCATGTACAAATGATTGCACAACCAAAGCTAGCATAGTTGAGATAAAAACGTAGGGAAAAGGTTGGATGGAAAACTCCTCTGAGTGTAAATACATTCTGTAAAATGTAGTGTGTGCCTAGAAACCATGAGTAGTAGATAAGGAGGTTTCCCTTCTTGAAAGTATTGTATTATGACTGAATATGTATTGGGGGGAAGGAAGGAAACAAAGGAAATGTAATTTTAAATTCAGCAGTTGAGAAAAAGGAAAGAAAAACTTTTATGAGAGACAAATCACTCTCCACTGCAGCTTCCAGAACCATGACCAGGATGGTGTTCAACGCTGGCATCAGCCACCAAGTAGAAGTGGGACAGACTACAATCTCTAGTGTCACTGCCTTCAGGAAGTTTTCCAGGGCAGACATGGAGTCCTAGTGGAATTCATCCATTTTCCTGGAGAGAAAAGTAAAAGGCTCCATTACCTTTCTTGCATGCTTTCTTTCCCATCTGTGAGACATGAAAGCAAAGAATGAGTGAAGAAATGCATTCGAAAAGAACTTCACCTCAAGGAAATCTTTCATTTGGACGATCTGTAGTCTTCAACCCTCCCCATTCTTGTGTCAGAACTAATAACTATACATGTTAGACTGTTACAAAACTAAATAAAACTAACTTGACTTTTAACTGTCTGGTTTTTTTTCTCTTGACCTATCAGGAAGGTAAGTATTAAGGAGACTTATCTCAGTTTCAAATTGTTCTTTTAGAATTAGGAGCCTGAGAAAGCAAGGAAAAGTGGTATTCTAATAATAGTTATCAGCCAGGCGTGGTGGTGGAGACCTTTAATCCCAGCACTCGGGAGGTAGGCAGATTTCTGTGTGTTCAGGGCCAGCCTGGTCTACAAAGCGAGCTCCAGGACAGCTGGTACTAAAAGGGAGACCCTGCCTCAAAAATACTAAATAAATAAATAAATAAATAAATAAATAAATAAATAAATAAATAGTTATCATCTCTCCAAGGTAATGAAGTCTTGACTTGTAGGTTTTCCAACTTCCTTTGTGTAAATTTTTCTACCATTATCAACTTTATTTTTTTAATAATTTTTTTAATTTTATTTCTTTCTGTATGTGTAGGAATGTACTGTCTGCCTGTAGGTTTGTGCACTCGGGCCGTGCAATGCCGCAGAGGTCAGAAGAGGGTCTCAGATTCCCCTGGAACTGGAGTTCTCCTGGAACTGGAGTTACAGACGGTTCTCAGCCGCCATGTGGGTGCTGGGGATGGAACCTGGGTCCTCTGCAAGAGCAGTTGTGATTTCTTTAGTATTTCCATTTCCTTTTTGAGCTTCTCAGTCTCTTCTTGGTGCTCCTTACTTTGCTGGTTGGCTTCCTTTTTCATTGTTTCTACTTCCTTCTGGAGTTTTTTTCTCCCTCTAGTTCTTTCTGGAGTTTGTTATTCTGTTCCTTTATTTTTTTCTGAAGTTTGTCATTGTATCCCTCTAGGTCCTTTTTGAGTTTTTCATTCTCTCTCCTTAGTTCTCTGACTTCTTTATTTTCTTTAATTTATCTGCAGAGGTCTGCAATTATTCCTCTAAGATCTGTTTCTTGGGTCACCTCCAGGGGGATACCACTGTAGCTATCTCCTGCAAGGTTGGTAGAGTTGGTGTGGAATTATCCTCCACCTTTCCCATGTTATCCTTTCACCGTGTCCCTGGCATGAGGGTTTCTTTCAATTTTTTTTCTTTTTTTTG
>VZQC01003872.1:1533300-1563062 GCA_009823505.1 Rhizomys pruinosus
AAAAAAAAAAAAAAAAAAAAAAAAAAGAGGTGGGGCCTAGTAGGTGGTCTTTGGTCATTGGTAGTTTTCATCCAACTTCTTCATAGCTCTAAAATGACTTTCTTGTACTTCTCAAAAGAGGGTAGCTATAAAGAGAGTGAGTCTGGCCTCTCCCAGATTTCTCTACTTCCTGACTGTTCACTCCAACACATCCTTCCACCACTGCCATCCACTATCCACCACAGGGCCCTCACCAGACTCAAGCTGATGAATGTGCCATGCCATGAACCTCCAGAACTACATAAAGCTCTTTACTCATAGCGTGTGCCCAGTATTTTGTTCTACTGATGAAAAGCTGATGAATATCTCAAGACTATAGGTGATAACAAATAAGAAGTGGTCAGACGTGAGAGTACATTCCCTTCTGGTCCTTTTTTTTTTTAAGTTTTTTTTTTTTTTTATTTCCGTATGTGTATGAATGTACTGTCTGCATGCAAGTTTGTGCACCCGTGTCGTGCAATGCCGTGGAGGTCAGAAGAGGGTGTCAGATTCCCCTGAAACTGGAGTTCTCCTGGAATTGGAGTTTCAGACGGTTCTTGGCCACCATGTGGGTGCTGGGGACCGAACCCAGGTCCTCTGTAAGAGCGGTCGGCACTCTTAACCGCTAGGCCATCTCTCCAGCCTCCCTGGTCCATTTTTTAAGTTTACACATTTAACTGCTAATAGTGAGTGTACAGGAAGAGCTGGCTCACAAGATTCCCAAAAATTCGGTAAATAATTCCCTCCCCAACTGGAGCAAACCTCCAGGTCAGCAGAGATATGGTCAGTGTGTTTCCTCTCCTTCTCTACACAAACCTCAGGGGAAAGCAAAAGTGTGGTTGGTTAGCCTATGGAAAGAGGCAAAAGAATAATACTTGTTCTTTTGTAGTCCACTGAGAACTTTAGGAAGAGATAAATCTGTTCATTAAAAATACAAATTCAAAGTGGGGCGTGGTGGCGCCTGCCTGTAATCCCAGCACTTGGGAAGCAGAGGTAGGCAGGATCTCTGTGAGTTCAAGGCCAGCCTGGTCTACATAATGAGTTCCAGGACAGCTGGGGCTATAGGGGGACCCTGTCTCCAAAAGACCAAAAAAAATACAAATACATTTATGACCAAATAAAATTGGTCAAATCTTCAGCCTGGGATTTATTGTGTCCCCTCCTCCCTCAGAAATCCTCAGGAACTCTTCATTCCACAATGTGACTCACAGAGCCTTATGTGACTTGACTCGCCCCACTCACCTGGAGAGTGCATCTCTAATCCAAATTCACCAACCACAAACAGTGCCTGGAATGTGACTTGTGTACAGGAAAACAGGAACTGAAAACTGATAGGAATTTTTTTCAGGATGCACAAACCCATGCAGAATTAGTTCCTGCCTATCTAAACTTCCAGAAAATACCCAGTTCTTCTTTTTGCACAGCATGGTTTTTAGTCTTCCTTCAATTTCCTAAGCTGCCCCAGAGTTTCTTCCTTCACTTCCCTCTCCTCTCCTCTTCTCTCCTCTCCTTTTCTCTCCTTCCCCATCCCTTTTCTCTTCTCTTCCCCCCACATCCCCTCCCATATCCCCACTATCACATCCGTTGCTTTCCTAGCAACAGTCCCTCGTGGATCTACCACCTTGAAGCCTTATCTCCTACCTCTCCTGCATGCATTTGCCTCAGCCTTACAGAACTAACATCTGGTTTCTAAAACAGATGATAGTGCAGGCAGATAGAAATACAGGAGCACCATGCTTTTTTAGACCTCTGTGTTCTGCTCTGCCTTTTCCCCCAATGTCCAGCTCCTAGGAAGGCTCCTTCAACCCTCGGCTCCACTGCTTGTTTATGAAATTTCACAAACTTCCAAGACAGTTGCTACTTCCATGTAGGCCCTCAGTTTTTAGGAATTAACCAGAGACTGACTTACCTAGTCGAGAAGACTCAAACCATACTCGGGATGCAGAAGAAGTTATTCTTTATCACACCTGGGCCCAAGTCTGAGCAAAACCTTTGCTCCAGAGAAACTGAGGCCCTTACCAAAAATACATACAGGTTCTTATAGGATTTTTCCACAGCTTCCCTTGGCAATAATCATATTGGTGGATTTGATACTTTGAGCATAGAAATATACATACCCCTTAGGTTATTATAGGAAATCTACCCAGTTGTCATATTACAAAGAAGCAGGTGTTTTGGAAGGTATGTAGTAATGTCTTAGTAATATGCTGGTACCAGTACAATCTTAGCTATTTTAACAGATAAGACATAGTAGCAAATGCTTCCTGAAAAATCACTGCAAGAAGCAGCATTTTCCAAGGTGCTCACAGATTGCAGTTTTTGTGGTGGTCTGCCATGTCTCATCTCAGCCTGAGACTGAGCTCAGAGTGGTCTTTGTGCTTTGAGTACAAATAAAATCTTCTACATATATCAACAAGCATTACTAGGAGTACATAGGTTCTTGTCAAATACACTGGCTAGTGCTTACTCATCTATCACACAAAACAAAGTTATGCCAAGGTCATAGTCCATTAGTTCCACATTAATTTTCCTCATCAGTCTTAAAGAAAGTGACCCAAGAGATCAAGAAGGGATTACACTTCACATGCCCAGGGTTCTGGGACCTTTGCAGAAGAGGAGGCGGAAAGACTGCAAAGAGCCAGGGGTGGTGCATGACCACAAGGAAGCAGAGTCCCGCAGGCTCCTGGGACCTTGCTCATATGAACTTACAGCAATGTGACACCATGCGCAAGAACATGCAAATGCAATCAGACAAAAACCAGCATAGAGCTGGGGAAATGGAGCCAAGTCCCCCAACCTTAGCTGAGGAATTATTGACTGCTGATCACTGTTGATTGAAGAAGAGTCAGTCTTCTTTAATACTCTAGTTTTTAATTTTTTAAATGTGTATGAATATACTGCCTGAATGTATGTAAGTTCACCCATGTTGTGGAAAGCCTGCGGAGGTCGGAAGAGGGAGTCAGATTCCCTGGAACTGTAGTTACAGATGGTCGTTAGCTGCCAAGTGGACACTGGGAATGGAACCCAGGTCCTCTGCAAGAGCAGCCAGTGCCCTTAACCTCTGTGCCATCTCTCCAGCCCCAAGTCAATCTTCTTTAAGGGAGTGATGCTAGATAGGCTGACCAGGCTCGGGTAGATGAACTCACACTGAGGGACATCTGGATACACAAACTTGACTTGATAGTCCTTAACACATAAGACAGAATGCATGAAATCCTGTGGGCTGGCTATGGGGAGGAGGGGTTGCAGAGAGGAAAGAGGGAATAAATGTGATTAAAAGTTATAAAGTGCACAAAAATGCAATAAAAATGTACATTGAAAAAAAAAGAAGTGATCTTCAATATCTTTAATAACCTAACCTGGGAAGCCAGGTACTATCTCCTCCGCCGTGGTCTACTGGTCATTTTCCCTAAGACTGCTCCAATACCATGAGAGAATAATCTAAAATTATAAGATTAAGTTACCAACAACAAAGCAAATATCCACTGGCATCATATTTCTTCATGGTCATACTAAATTCCAGGAAAGAATAGAATAGGACGTTGAGGATGAAAATATAAACTAAAAGCCAGGTGTGGTGGCCTGCACCATTAATCCTAGCACTCAGGAGGCAGAGGCAGGCGATTTTTGTGAGTTCAATGCCAGCCCGGTCTATAGAGAGAGTTCCAGGACAGCTGGGGCTACAGGGAGACCCTGTCTCAAAAACAGACGAAAAAATAAAAAGAAAAAGAAAATATAAACTAAGGACTCCAAATGGGCCAAATTTCACTCATAAGTCAATGCAATTAAAAGGCATTCTCTGGAATCGGGAAAGATGATTCATCACTTAAGAGCACTTATGACTCTTGCAGAGGACCTGGTTTGTTTCCCAGCACCCACATGGTGGCTCACAACCTCTGTAACTCCAGTTCCAGGGGATCTAAAACCCTGTTCTGGCTTTTTTGGGCACCAGGCACACACATGGTGCACATACACACACATAAGCAAAGCATTCATACACATAAAATTAAAAAATAGGTCTGGAGAGATGGCCTAGCAGTTAAGAGCACAAACTGCTCCTGCAGAAGACCTGAGTTCGATCCCCAGCACCCACGTGGTGACTGAGAACCATCTTTAACTCCAGTTCCAGGGGAATCTGACGCCCTCTTCTGACCTCCGTGGCATTGCATGACACAGGTGCACAAACCTGCCTGCAGACAGTACATTCATACACATACAAGATAAATACACTTTTTTAAAAAATTAAATATATATATAAATAAAAAATATATCTTAATAAAAAGAAAAGAAAGAAGAGCGGGCACTCTCTGGTCATCAAGATGGCTCAGCAGTAAAGGTACCTGCCACCATGTCTGACAACGTGAGTTTAATCCCCAGACTCACAAGGTGGAAGGAAAGAACCAACTCCTGCAATTTGTCCTGATTTCCACGTGAACACTACAGCTTGCTACACACACACACACACACACACACACACACACTCACACACACAATAAATAAGCAAACAGAAAACACTCTTAGTTGTACAAAAGTACAAAATAACTACAAACCCATCTTCAAGCAAAAAGTTATTTCATTATTCACTCAAGCCAAAAGAGGAAAAAAAAATTAGAGCACTCAGAGGCAAAATGTGAAAGAAGCTAATGATGCCACTAAGTAGATTTAATAGATTTATTGCTGTGACTACAGTCAGAAGTACACTTTATATGTCATAAATCATTCTTTTAATTTTAAGATTTATTTTATTATTTTAATTATGTTTATGTGCATGTGTGTGAAGAAGAGTACAGGAGCCTGCAGAGGAATCAGTGCCTGCCCGGGAACGGAAGTTACAGGTGGTTGTGAGCCACCTGAGGTAGGTGCTAGGAACTCATTATAAGAACATAAATTTAGGCCAGGCATGGTGGCACACGCCTTTAATCCTAGCACTCAGGAGGCAGAGGCATGCAGATCTTTGTGAGTTCAAGGCCAGCCTGGTCTACAGAGCGAGTTCCAGGACAGCTGGGGCTACAGGGAAAATCTGTCTCGAAAATACCAAAAAGAAAAAAAAAAAAAACATAAATTTAGGATGTGAGCAGAGGGATTAAAGGAGAAGAGCAAACACAAAAAAGCCAACTGGCCCGATTCTCTTACAACAATGTTTGATTCTCTATTAGTAAAAAGAAAACTTGGGGTTATGTGTGTTGTTTTAAAGCAAAATGTGTGCCTTCTAAAATGTCGGGGGAAAAAATAAGGAAACGCATAGTCCACACAGCAAATAAATAAAAGATCAATATTTCCATTGATGTAAAATATAATAGCAACAAAGACAATATGAATCATCTGCACTGGAAAAATAATGTATCAGGATATGAAACCATCAGAAATATGAACAGAAATGCAGCAGTAGCAAGAGATTTTAATATGTTCCCTCAGTCCTTGACAAAACTGGAGTACCAGAATAGAATTTATAGATGTGATTTATTAAGTATGCTGTGAAATGTTACGAGAAAGATTTCCTATGTCTGTGCTTCCTGCAAAGCCACAAATCTGGGGGCACTGACCTCTCAGCATCTACACATTCTCAGGAGTGGCACAAAGCACAAATAGTCCAGAATTAATTTCTAAGTGGTCCTCAAATGGCCTAGTGACTCAGTTTATGAACCACTCCAGGACACTTAAAAGCAAGACAAGGTTTAATTGAAAGAGGCAGTCTTTTAGGAGAGTTGTCAGAGGAGAAGAAATTGCTGGGCTGTTTTCTCCCACACCCTCAAAAGGGAAACCAGATTTTCTGGGAAGAAATTGCTACAAGGGATGACCAACTTTTTACCCACAAGTTATTAGCCACCACTACTCTGCAGAAGTTCACAGGCCCCAACTCTAGCTGGCATAGGAGCTGACCAAGCTGGAAGAATATAATGTGTGTCCCAGAATTCAGTGGAACATTCACACTGAAAGGCCCTTGCCTGGAAAAGTTGAAAGCCAGGATAAGTGATACTTGTGGGTCAAACTCTTCACCATGTAGAGGCTGAGGAGATTGCTCTACTGGTAAATGCTGGTTTTGATGCAATCCCTGTGCTGAGGAGGTGGGGGCAAGTAGGTCCCAGGTGCCAGGCAGTCTAGGCTAATTGGCAAGCTCCAGACCAGTAAGAGACCCTGGTGTCATTTCTGAGGATAATGCAGGAGGCTGCCCTCTGGGCTCCAAATGCACACACACAAACATGCACACATATACATATACATATACATATACATATACATATACATATACATATACATATACATATACATATACAAATTAAAAGTAAAACTAGAGGCTGGAGAGATGGCTCAGTGGCAAACAGCATTGACTGCTCTTCCAGAGGACCTGGGTTCCTTTCTAAGAACCCACATGATGACTAACACCCATCCCTTAACTCTAGTTCCAGGGGAGATCTGACACCCTCTTCTGGCCTCAGTAAGCATTGCACACATGTGGTACACTTACATGCATTTAGGTAAAACACTCATAACCATAAAAATAAATAAAGCTGGGCATAGTGGCACATGCCTTTAGTCCCACTACTCAGAAGGCAGAAGTAGTTGGATCTCTGTGATTTCCAGGCCACCTAGGACAACATAGTGAGACCCTGTCTCAAAAAAAACAAAAAGATATAAATAAAATCTTAAGAAATAAAAATAATTTTGACAAATTATTCACCAGCTGGGCACACACGCGCACACATATACACACACCAGCATTCACAGAAGATTGCTGTGACTTTGAAGCCAGCCTGGTCTACAGCAAGTTCCAGGTCAGCCAGGGCTATACAGTGAGACCCTATCTCAAATAAGTAAATAAATAATAAACAAATAAATAAATTCTTTTGCCACATAATTTCTTTATAGCATGAAACAAAAAATCAAAACTTTATACTGAGGGGATGGGGAGATGGCTCAGTCACTGAAGAGTTTGCAGTGTAAACATGAGGACCTATGTTTGACTGCCAATACCCATGTGGAAAAGCCAGGTCACAGTGCACATCTGTAATCCCAGTTCTGGGGAGGAAGATCCCTGGATATTGGCCAGCCAGTCTAGCCTAATGGGTGAACTTAGGGCCAATAAGAGAGCCTGTCTCAAAGGAGGAAGACAGTATTTCTGAGGATGACACACAAGACTATCCTTCGGTCTACAAGGGTATACACACACACAACATGCACACACACACACACACACACACACACACACAGCATGCATCCACAAACATACATAGACTCACATGCATGCATTCAAAATAAAAAACAATTTTTCATTTTATTTTTAAATATTTTTTAAATTTTATTTATTTATATATTTTTATGTGTATGANCACAAATTATCACTTATTGTTAAAAAAATGAAAACAAAACAAAAACAGAAAGATGCAGAAAAGTTACGGCAGAATGCATGATCTGGGATGGGTAGGGGTGGGGTGGGGGGAAGGGAAGGGAATATACGTCTGAACTGAATTGGAAAATGATGTATGAAATACACAAAGCATCAATAAAAAAATTAATTAATTAAAAAAATAAAGAACACATAAAAAATAAATAAAATAAAAATAATTTTAAAAAATTAAAAAATATATATAAATAAAAAATAAATCTTAATAAAAAGAAAAGAAAGAAGAGCGGGCACTCTCTGGTCATCAAGATGGCTCAGCAGTAAAGGTACCTGCCACCATGTCTGACAACGTGAGTTTAATCCCCAGACTCACAAGGTGGAAGGGAAGAACCAACTCCTGCAATTTGTCCTGATTTCCACGTGAACACTACAGCTTGCACACACACACACAGACATACACACTCACACACACAATAAATAAGCAAACAGAAAGCACTCTTAGTTGTACAAAAGTACAAAATAACTACAAACCCATCTTCAAGCAAAAAGTTATTTCATTATTCACTCAAGCCAAAAGAGGAAAAAAAAATTAGAGCACTCAGAGGCAAAATGTGAAAGAAGCTAATGATGCCACTAAGTAGATTTAATAGATTTATTGCTGTGACTACAGTCAGAAGTACACTTTATATGTCATAAATCATTCTTTTAATTTTTAAGATTTATTTTATTATTTTAATTATGTGTATGTGCATGTGTGTGAAGAAGAGTACAGGAGCCTGCAGAGGAATCAGTGCCTGCCCGGGAACGGAAGTTACAGGTGGTTGTGAGCCACCTGAGGTAGGTGCTAGGAACTCATTATAAGAACATAAATTTAGGCCAGGCATGGTGGCACACGCCTTTAATCCTAGCACTCAGGAGGCAGAGGCATGCAGATCTTTGTGAGTTCAAGGCCAGCCTGGTCTACAGAGCGAGTTCCAGGACAGCTGGGGCTACAGGGAAAATCTGTCTCGAAAATACCAAAAAGAAAAAAAAAAAAAACATAAATTTAGGATGTGAGCAGAGGGATTAAAGGAGAAGAGCAAACACAAAAAAGCCAACTGGCCCGATTCTCTTACAACAATGTTTGATTCTCTATTAGTAAAAAGAAAACTTGGGGTTATGTGTGTTGTTTTAAAGCAAAATGTGTGCCTTCTAAAATGTCGGGGGAAAAAATAAGGAAACGCATAGTCCACACAGCAAATAAATAAAAGATCAATATTTCCATTGATGTAAAATATAATAGCAACAAAGACAATATGAATCATCTGCACTGGAAAAATAATGTATCAGGATATGAAACCATCAGAAATATGAACAGAAATGCAGCAGTAGCAAGAGATTTTAATATGTTCCCTCAGTCCTTGACAAAACTGGAGTACCAGAATAGAATTTATAGATGTGATTTATTAAGTATGCTGTGAAATGTTACGAGAAAGATTTCCTATGTCTGTGCTTCCTGCAAAGCCACAAATCTGGGGGCACTGACCTCTCAGCATCTACACATTCTCAGGAGTGGCACAAAGCACAAATAGTCCAGAATTAATTTCTAAGTGGTCCTCAAATGGCCTAGTGACTCAGTTTATGAACCACTCCAGGACACTTAAAAGCAAGACAAGGTTTAATTGAAAGAGGCAGTCTTTTAGGAGAGTTGTCAGAGGAGAAGAAATTGCTGGGCTGTTTTCTCCCACACCCTCAAAAGGGAAACCAGATTTTCTGGGAAGAAATTGCTACAAGGGATGACCAACTTTTTACCCACAAGTTATTAGCCACCACTACTCTGCAGAAGTTCACAGGCCCCAACTCTAGCTGGCATAGGAGCTGACCAAGCTGGAAGAATATAATGTGTGTCCCAGAATTCAGTGGAACATTCACACTGAAAGGCCCTTGCCTGGAAAAGTTGAAAGCCAGGATAAGTGATACTTGTGGGTCAAACTCTTCACCATGTAGAGGCTGAGGAGATTGCTCTACTGGTAAATGCTGGTTTTGATGCAATCCCTGTGCTGAGGAGGTGGGGGCAAGTAGGTCCCAGGTGCCAGGCAGTCTAGGCTAATTGGCAAGCTCCAGACCAGTAAGAGACCCTGGTGTCATTTCTGAGGATAATGCAGGAGGCTGCCCTCTGGGCTCCAAATGCACACACACAAACATGCACACATATACATATACATATACATATACATATACATATACATATACATATACATATACATATACATATACAAATTAAAAGTAAAACTAGAGGCTGGAGAGATGGCTCAGTGGCAAACAGCATTGACTGCTCTTCCAGAGGACCTGGGTTCCTTTCTAAGAACCCACATGATGACTAACACCCATCCCTTAACTCTAGTTCCAGGGGAGATCTGACACCCTCTTCTGGCCTCAGTAAGCATTGCACACATGTGGTACACTTACATGCATTTAGGTAAAACACTCATAACCATAAAAATAAATAAAGCTGGGCATAGTGGCACATGCCTTTAGTCCCACTACTCAGAAGGCAGAAGTAGTTGGATCTCTGTGATTTCCAGGCCACCTAGGACAACATAGTGAGACCCTGTCTCAAAAAAAACAAAAAGATATAAATAAAATCTTAAGAAATAAAAATAATTTTGACAAATTATTCACCAGCTGGGCACACACGCGCACACATATACACACACCAGCATTCACAGAAGATTGCTGTGACTTTGAAGCCAGCCTGGTCTACAGCAAGTTCCAGGTCAGCCAGGGCTATACAGTGAGACCCTATCTCAAATAAGTAAATAAATAATAAACAAATAAATAAATTCTTTTGCCACATAATTTCTTTATAGCATGAAACAAAAAATCAAAACTTTATACTGAGGGGATGGGGAGATGGCTCAGTCACTGAAGAGTTTGCAGTGTAAACATGAGGACCTATGTTTGACTGCCAATACCCATGTGGAAAAGCCAGGTCACAGTGCACATCTGTAATCCCAGTTCTGGGGAGGAAGATCCCTGGATATTGGCCAGCCAGTCTAGCCTAATGGGTGAACTTAGGGCCAATAAGAGAGCCTGTCTCAAAGGAGGAAGACAGTATTTCTGAGGATGACACACAAGACTATCCTTCGGTCTACAAGGGTATACACACACACAACATGCACACACACACACACACACACACACACACACAGCATGCATCCACAAACATACATAGACTCACATGCATGCATTCAAAATAAAAAACAATTTTTCATTTTATTTTTAAATATTTTTTAAATTTTATTTATTTATATATTTTTATGTGTATGAATATACTGTCTGCATGTGGGTTTGTGCATCCGTGTCATGCAATGCCATGGAGGTCAGAAGAGAGCGTCGGATTCCCCTGGAAATGGAGTTAAAGACGGTTCTCAGCTACCATGTGGGTGCTGGGGATCGAACCCTGGTCCTCTGCAAGAGCATTCGGCACTCTTAACTGCTAGGGAATCTCTCCAGCCTCCAATTCTTCATTTTATTAAAGTAAACAACATGGAGTGCACAGAGCTTAGATCCAGGATTTCCCAAGACCACCTGAAGCACAGAGTACCACCCCCCCAACAGGAATTGCTGAGGGAGTGTCCAAGTGGATTCTTTGGAGAACCTTCAGAACAGAGAGGAAGAGTGAGTTAGATTAGAATTCCAATCAAAAGCCTAACACTTAGACAAGTCAAAAAAAAAAAAAAACTTAGACAAGTCAACACTCCATAAGCAAGGAGAAAAACAAATCAAACAAACAAACAACAAAGGCATCTGAAGGAGACAAGCAAAGCAAGCCTTCAACACAGTGAAGAGGCATTTGGGGGCTGGAGAGATGGCCTAGCGGTTAAGAGCGCCGACCGCTCTTGCAGAGGACCCGGGTTCAATCCCCAGAACCCACATGGTGGCCGAGAACTGTCTGAAACTCCAGTTCCAGGGAAATCCGACAGCTTCTTCTGACCTCCGCTGGCATTGCATGACACGGGTGCACAGACTTGTATGCAGACAGTACATTCATACACATACAGAAATAAATAAAATTAATTAAAAAAAAAGAAGAGGCATTTGGGATTCCCATTGGAATATAGGCAAAGAGAAACCCACATGATTTTTCTTTGTGTCCACAGGGACACAAAGAAGGGACATCATGGGAAAGGTGCAGGATAATTCCACACCAAGCTCTACCAACCCTGTGGGAGATTCCTACAGTGAGATACCCCTGAGGATGGCCCAGGACACAGATTTTAGAGGAACAATTGTGGACATATTCAAAGAAATCAAAGAATATAAAGAACAAGTCAGAGAACAAAGGACAGAGAATGAAAAACTCAAGAAGGACCTAGAGAGAGTGACAAACTGCAGAAGGAAGTGGAAACACTGAAAAGATCCCATGTTGAAAAAGAAAAGGAAACCAACCAGCGAAGCAAAGAGCTACAGGAAGAGATTGAGAAGCTCCAAAAGGAAATAGAAATACTAAAGAACTCACAAGATGAAATGAAAAAGGAAATCAAATACTCATCCAATCAAGAGGAAAGGAATGGAAAAAGCCTCAGAAGTAGAATGGAGGAAGCAGAACAAAGAATATCAGACCTGGAAGATAACATAGAACAACTAAAAACTTCAAGGAAAGATTATGAAAAATTTAAAAATACACAAAACTGGAACAACCAGGAATTGTGGGGCATTATGAAAAGATCAACACCTATCCCTCCCAATCATAGAATAGAGGAAGAGAAGATTGCCCAAGTAACTGGTATTGATCAGACTGTCAACAGAATAATAGATGGAAAGATTCCCCAAACTAAAAGTAACAGTACAAACCAATACCCATAGAAGCACATATAACTCCAAACCAGACAAGATCAGAAAAAAACTCTCCACACCATATCAATAGTTAACAACTAGACAAGCGCAAAAAGACAAAATTCTGAAAGCCACAAGAGAAACACCAACAAAAGCTGTACATATAAGGGGAATACCCAATTCAGAATAACAACTAGCATTCGTTGCAAACTATGCAAAGACAAAAGAAGAATATGTGGAACAAAAGTATTCCCAGGTTAAAGGCTATAATGCCAACCCAGGTTTCTAACCGCCAGCAAACAAATGTGATTAAGTGAAGGCAAAAGAAAAATCTCTCCATGACAAAACAAGATTGAAAGACATCACATGTCAGAAAACCAATCCTCGAGCAAGAATTCATGAAGAACAGATTCAAAGGACAGAGAGGAGTCCTACATCCCACAGGACATAGAAGAGAAATTATAAATAGCATAACTTGCAGAAGTAAGAAACTGACCCGAAAATGCAAGAATGATTAATAAAGATGAAGAAGCAATCAACGCCATCTTTCAGTTATAACCTTAATATGTACGATGGACGCTAAACTCCCCAAACTCAAAAAATCATGAAGCGGGCATAGGTGGGCACAATGCCTTTAATATCCTAAGGCACTTGGGAGCAGGGGTCAGTGGATCTTTGAGTTCAAGGCCATGCCTGGTCTTACAGAGTATAGTTCCAGGAAGTGGGCTATAGGGAAACCCTCGCTCTCAAAAAGACAAAAAAAAAAAAACAAGACTGGGAGATTGGATTTAAGGAAACGAACCCATCTATATGCTGTCTACAAGAAACACTTCTTGGGGCTGGAGAGAAGGCCTCGTGGTTAAGAGCACCGACCTGCTCTTGCAGAAGACCAAGTTCAAGTCCCTAGACTACCACATGGTGGCTGAAGACCGTCTTTAAACTCCAGTTCCAGGGAATCCGACCCCGCTCTTCTGATCTCTGTGGGCTTTGCATGACATGGTGCACCAAACCTACAGCATGTGACAGTACATTCATACACATAAAAAATAAATAAAAATTAAAAAAAAGAAATGCATCTTACCTTCAAAGATAGGCATCACCTTATAGGGAAAGGGGAGGTGGGGACGGGAAAAAAAAAAAAAAAATAAAACATAAAACTCAAGAAATAATGTCCAAAAATCTACAAAAAAGGGCATGGTGTTGCATTGTAATATTCAGACAGACATAGATTCAAAGTAAAGACAGAGTCAGAAGAGGCAAAGAAAGGCCATAAATTTTTCAATCAAAGGAACACATTAGACCATAGAGAAAGATTATCAACAATAATCGAATCTCAATATGCATCGCAAACTCTGGTGCACCAAACTCTTAATAAGACAATTTCTCTTCCAGGACTCAAGGCACAGTTTAACCTGAGTACACTCATATAGCAGTGGGAATCGCAAATAACCACGGAGCCGAGTTTGGACAGGTCAACTGGACAAAGGAAAAACAGAGAGACATTTGAAACTGAATGATATGCATACGACAAATGGAGCCTCCAGGAATCTACAACACCAATACAGACAACACAGATACCCTAATACCAGAGAATGCACTATCTACTCAGCACCCCATTTTGGAACTTTCTCCAAAATTACCACATACTAGGACACAGAAGACACCTCCACAACCTAAAAAAAAGATTGCACTAATTTCATGCATTCTATAGAACACAAACCCAATAAAGCTCATTATCAACACCAGGCTATTCCCTACTCTCTACAACAACACATGGAGGACTAAACAACACACTCCTGAATAATGAATGGTGCAAGGAAGAAATAAAGGAAAGAAATAAAAGCATTCCTGGCCTGAAATGGCCAATGGATAATTACAACACTAACCAAACCTCTGGTATACTTTAAAAGCAGTCCAACGAGTTACGTTTATTAGCCTGGTTCCTACATTAGAAAAAACAGAAAGAGCACAAGTAACTGATCTAAACACTGCAGCTAAAAAACACTTGAGAGACAACAATAAATGAACCCTAAATGCACCGACAGGACGAAATAACAAAATCGCGCAGAAATCAATAAATAGCAAAAAAAGGAAAACAATACAAAAAAAAACAAGAATCCCAAAAGTTGGTTCTTTGGAGAATAAACAAGATTAGAAAGACCCCCTAGCTCAGTTAACAAAACGAAAGAAGGAACAACTCCATAATCAAATAGAATCCATGATGAAAGGGAAAATATCACAACAGACAATGAAAAAAGATCCAGAAAAAATCATATGGGAAACTTAAAAATCTCTTCTGTTTGAAAACCTAGGAGAAATGTATAAATATCTGAAATCCTTGGGAATCACCAAACCTCAACCTCACGAGCGATCAAAGCTTAAACAGAACCATATATATGAAGAAATTGAACATGTAATAAGAAACCTTTTCAACAAAAAAGCTTCAGGCCCAGATGTTTCATGGCAGAATTCTTTTCAAACATTTTCAAAAAGACATCTAACCATTTATACTCAAATTCTTCGGAAGGGTAAAAACAGAAGGAATTCTCCCAAAATCCCTTCTATGAAGCCAGCACACTCTAATTCCAAAACCTGGTAAAGATACAACACAAAAGGAGAGCTATAGACCCAGCTCATTAATGAACAAAGAGCCAAAAATTTCAACAAAATACTTGCAAACCACATACAGACCCACTCAAGAAAATCTTCCTCATCGACCACGTGGCTAATACCACAGATGCAGGGCTGGTTCAACATAAAAAATCAATAAACATCATCCAACATATAAACGGACTGAAAAAAATACAAAAACCACACCATCATCCAATTGATGCAGAGAAAGCCATTGAAAAAATCCAGCATCCCTTCATGCTTAAAGTCCTAGAAGGAATTGGATTGGAGGGATCATTCCTCAATGTAATCAAAGCCATATACAGGAAACCCACAGCCAATATCATCCTAAATGGGGAAATGACAGAAACATTCCCTTTAAAGGTAGGAACTCAGCAAGGCTGCCCCCTGTCACCACTCCTCTTCAATATAGTGCTTGAAACACTTGCTAGGGCAATAAGGCAAGAAAATGAAATTAAAGGAGTACTAATTGGAAAAGAGGAAATCAAGCTATCCCTATTTTCTGATGATATGATTGTTTACTTAAGGGTTGCTAAAAACTCCACCAGAAAACTCCTAGAAACAATTAAGAGTTTCAGTAAAGTGGCAGGATACAAAATTAACCTAGAAAAATTAATAGCCTTTCTTTACACCAACAACAAGCAACTGAAGAAGGAATTCAAGGACAACTTCCCACTCACAATAGCTTCAAAAACAATAAAATACCTAGGAACAAATCTAACCAAAGACACCAAAGATCTCTGCAACAAAAATTTTTTAAACCCCTGAAGAAGGAAATTGAAGAAGACATCAGAAGATGGAAAAACCTCCCATGCTCAAGGATTGGGAAAATTCATATAGTAAAAATGTCCATTCTACCCAAACTCTTGTACAGATTTAATGCAATCCCAATTAAAATCCCCAAGAGTTTCTTCACAGGCTTAGAAAAAAGTCCTTAATTTCATTTGGAAAAAGAAAAGACCCTGAATAGCCAAAGCAACCCTGAGCAAAAAGAGCAATACAGGGGGATCTCTATACCAGACTTCAAACTATACTACAGGGCTATAGTCATAAAAACAGCTTGACACAAAAACAAACCTGTTGACCAATGGAACAAAACTTAAGATCCAAACTTTAGCACATACAATTTTAGCCACCTCATATTTGACAAGGGGGCCAAGAAGACACAATGGAAGAAAGACAGCATCTTCAGCAAGTGGTGTTGTCAAAACTGGATCACAACTTGTAGAAGAATGAAATTAAACCCCTACCTCTCGCCCTGTACAAAAGTCAACTCCAGATGGATCAAAGACCTCAACAGGAACCCCAAAACTGAAGGCGATAGAAGAAAAAGTTGGCAGCAGACTACAAGACATAGGCATGAGAAAAGACTTCCTAAATCAGACAGCAGCTGCGCAAGAATTAAGGTCGGCAATTGACAAATTGGACCTCATGAAACTCAAAAGCATCTGCACATCAAAAGAAACAATAAAAGAAGTGAAGACAAAACCCACAGAGTGGGAGGAAACCCTCACCGCAGATACATCTGACAAAGCATTGATTTCCAGAATATATAAACTACTCAAAAAACAAAGAAGAAAGAAAACAAATGACCCACTCAAGAGATGGAGCAAAGAGATGAACAGAGACTTCACAAGTGAATTAGAGATGGCTAAGAAACATCTTAAAAAGTGTTCAACCTCACTAATAATTAAGGAAATGCAAATTAAAACCACTTTAAGATATCATCTAACTCCAATAAGACTGGCTAGGATCAAGAAAACAAATGATACCAAGGGCTGGAGAGGTTGTGGGGAAAGGGGAACACTCGTCCACTGCTGGTGGGAATGTAAACTCGTACAGCCTCTATGGAAAGCAGTGTGGAGAACTCTTGGAAGACTTGGAATGAACTTGACACTTGACCCAGCCATACCACTCCTGGGTATGTACCCACAAGACCCATCTTACCACAGAGATACATGCACAGCCATGTTTATTGCAGCTCTCTTCACAATGGCAGGGAGCTGAAACCAACCCAAGTGCCCCTCAACTGATGAGTGGATAGAGAAAATGTGGTACATCTACACAATGGAGTTCTATGCAGAGGTAAAGAAAGATGACATCATGAACTTTTCAGGTAAATGGATGAAGCTAGAAGATATGCTGAGTGAAGTAACACAGTCCCAGAAAAACAAATGACAAATGGTATCCCTCATCTGTGGATGCTAGTGCCAATTACCTAATTGTATGGCAAACTGAGCAATGTTAATGTGATCTGAAAACAACCATGCTCTTATATTGAAGAATCCCTTAAAAAATAAACAAATAAAAAAGATTCAAACTTGAGCTCATACAATTTCAGCTACCTCATATTTGACAAAGGGGCAAAAAAAAACCTCAATGGAGGAAGGATAACATCTTCAGCAAATGGTGCTGGCAAAACTGGATTACCATTTGTAGAAGAACAAAATTAAACCCCTACCTCTCACCCTGTACAAAAATCAACTCCAAGTGGATCAAAGATCTCCACATGAAACCCAAAACCCTGAAGGTGATAGAAGAAAAATTTGGCAATCACATAGGCGTAGGAAAAGACTTTATAAATCAAACAGCAGCTGCACAGGAAATAAGGTCAACAGTCCACAAATGGTACCTCATCAAACTCTAAAGCTTCTGTACAGCAAAAGAACCTATCAAGGAAGTGCAAAGAAAACCCACGGAGTGGGAGGAAATCTTCACCAGTGATACATCTGACAGAGCATTAATGTTCAGAATATATAGACTACTCAAAAAACAAAGAAGAAAACCTACTCAAAGAAGACCTACTCAAAACATGGAGTAAAGAGCTGAACAGAAAATTCACCAGTGAGGAATTAAAGATGGCTGAGAAACATCTTAAAAAGTCTTCAACATCAATAATTAAGGAAATGCAAATAATTAAAACCACTCTCAGGTATCATCCCACTCCAATAGGACTAGCTAAGAATCAAGAAAACAAAAAACACCAAATGCTGGAGAGGTTGTGGGGAAAGGGGAACACTCATCCACTGCTGCTGGGAATGTAAACTTGTACAACCATTATGGAAAGCAGTGTGGAGAACCCTTAAAAGACTCAAAATGAGGGGCTGGAGAGATGGCCTAGTGGTTGAGAGCACCGACTGCTCTTACAGAGGACCTGGGTTGGATCCCCAGCACCCACATGGTAGCTGAGAGCTGTCTTTGGCTCCAATTCCAGGGGAATCCGACACCCTCTTCTGACCTCCGAGGCATTACATGACATGGGTGCACAAACCTACATGCAGACAGTACATTCATACACATACAAAATAAAATTTTAAAAAATTTCTTTTAAAAAAAGACTCAAAATGAGCCTACCATCTGACCCAGTCATACCACAAGACTCATCGTACCACAAAGATACATGTGCAGCCATGTTTATTGCAGTTCTCTTCACAATAGCAAAGAGCTGGAACTAACCCAAATGTCCCTCAACAGACAAGTGGATGACAAAAATATGGTACATTTACACAATGGAGTTCTATGCAGCGGTAAAGAAAGATGACATCATGAACTTTGCAGGTAAATGGATGGAACTCCAAGCCATTAGGCTAAGTGAAGTAACACAGCCCCAGAAAAACAAGCAGTGAATGGTTTCCTTTATTTGTGGATGCTAACACCAAATCCCCAATTGAAAGGCAAGCTGAACAACATTATTGTTATATTTCATTTTATCTGAAAGCAACTATGTTGTTATAATGTAAATCTCTTAACAGGCTGTGGAATTGACCCGACACTTATTTTCAGACTCTGTAATTACTGTATATGGGTGGAAGGTATGTATTCATATTTTAGAGTAATATAAAATCAAAGGAGGAAAATGTAAATTCTTAAACATTAAAAAAGACTGAGAGAAAGATTCAGGATATTTATGGCAGAATGCATTATTTGGGGTGGGGTGGGGGAAGGGAAAAGGGAATATGTCTAAAATGAACTGAGAAATGATGTCTGCAATACACAAAACATCAATAAAAGCATTATATTAAAAATAAAAATATAATAAAAGATAAAGTGTGAATCCCTTAATGGGCTCTAGAATTAACCTACCACTTATTTTCAGACTTTGTAATTTTGGTATATGGGTGAAAGGTATGCATGCATATTTTAGAGTAATATAAAATTAAAGGAAAAATGTGAACTCCTCCCCCCAAAAAAATAAATAAAGTAAACAATACAAACATAGCAAAAATGTAGACTGAGGGGCTAGGGTGATGGCTCTGTAGATAAAGTGCTTGCCACGAAAACATGAGGGTCTGGGTTCAGATCCCCAGCATCACGTAATAAAAGCCAGGCATGATGGCACACACCTGTAGCCTCAGTTCTAACGTGGAGACAGGAGCATCTCTGGGCTTGCCTGACAGTCAGTCTAGCTGAATCGGCAAACTCCAGGTTCACTGAGATACCTGCCAAAAACTAAAGTGGAAAACAACTGATGAAGACATTCAGTGTCAACCTGTAGCCTCTACAGGCGCGCACGCACACACACACACACACACACACACACACACGCACGCACATGAACCCAACACACACAAGCATACTCACACACATGAACACATACCCCTCCTCCCCACAAATGTAGATTTATTAGCAGCATAACCATACGCTAGAATGTTAATGAAAATGGAGACGTTTTGGCATGAGGAAATGTTCATGATATGTTTTTTTTTAATTGTTATTAAACTTTTTCCATAAGTCTTACATCATTTCTCAATCAAATCTAGAGTTACTTCCCTTTCCATGTCCCCAACCCCACCAGAGTCCCTGCACTCTGCCATACATGACCTGCATCTTTTTCTGAGTCTTTCCAGAGTTTTTTTTTTTTCAGTTCTTTTATTGTTATTGTTCTCTCCTACTTGTATTGCTTCAGTATATATACATATATATACATAGTTATATATACATATACACATACACATATCACTTGAATTGGAGGACTTTTTTTTTCCCTGAAAAATGTCATATTTTCCTTAAGGACGTCCTTGAAGGCTCCTCCTTGGCAAGCCCAAACAACCATCAATCCTGCACTTGTGCTCCACATTGGGGTCTTTCCCTCCCATAGTCCCCTAAATGAAGTCCAGTAAGCATGTGTCCTGTCTTGATCACCCTGCATTGGCCTCCATGATACAGCCTAGGTAATCCAACAATGGCAGTCCATATTCTGACAAGGCTGAATTCCCATTAGCTGCTTAGTTCACAAGCTGGGTATCTCAGCAGTCCTCAGTCCACATTGGAAGGTTAAAAAGCTGTATCTCATGTCCTTGAGGAGTGCCAAAAGCAGTGGCATCCATAGAGCAGATGCACCTACCTGTAAGAATTGAAGACAGGCCAAACAACAGAGCTCTCTTTTTTTCTTTTTGTCTTTTTACTAAGATCTTAAGTTTTATGTCTGCATTACAGTTTCTCTAGTCTTACTGATTATTTAGAGCTGGAACCAACCCAATTGCCCCTCAACCGATGAGTGGATACAGAAAATATGGTACATCTACACAATGGAGTACTATGCAGTGGTAAAGAAAGATGACATCATGAAATTTTCGGGTAAATGAATGGAACTAGAAGATTTTATGCTAAGTGAAGTAACACAGTCACAGAAAAACAAAAGACGAATGGTATCCCTCATCTGTGGATGCTAGTACCAAGTACCTAGGTATAAGAGCAACATTAATGTTATATTCCTCACAATCTAAAGACAACTGTGCTCTTGTATTGGGAATCCCTACACAGGTTCTAGACATGACCTAACACTTATTTTCAGACCTTGGATTTTTAGTATATGATGGAGGGTATGTGTGCATCTTTTAGAGTAATATGGGATTAAAATAGAAAGATGTGAATCAAGAAATATGACATGGAAATAACATACAGTTTGTTTCCAAAGGATACAATGTTAATATAGGTGAAATGTAACAGGTTGGTGCAACTTAGCCTTTCTGGGTGCTTAATGACCATACCTGACGTCCATACCAATTTGGCCGAGGGTCCTGGGGGATAACTTTGTTCCTTGCCCTCAGAGGTCAACCAAGTCTTAGGGGATTATGCATGGGGGCATCTCTTCAAATGTCCTACAAATGTGGGTCACCAGTCTTCCTGCTCAGGGAGGTCTTGGAGAGCCACTAGGGGGACTTCAGCCAGTGTCCAGTCTATAAAGAGGAAAATCTCCTCATGCTTCAGAAAAGGAAGCCTGGTCTAGCAAGACCTAATTTTGTCCTCAAGTGGATGGAACTGGTGGATGAGGAGCTGAAAGGAGTAAGGGGCTCCCACCCTCCCCCCCCAAAAAAAACCCCCTAGACACCCCTGACGACCAGATCCTCAACTGACCTCAAGAAAACAAAACCTTGGTTGATCATGTTTCTACATGAAAACCATATATCAATTATTTTCATTGCCTTAGTTCAAACTAATATATGACAAAATATCATATACTGAGTGGGTTAAACACCATTTTTTTCTCACACAGTTCTGAAGGCTGGAAGTCCAAAATCAAGGTCCCAACATGGTCACTTCCTGGTGAGAGTCTTCCTCCTGACTGATGGTCAACTGTCTGTTTAATCTCATAATGGCAGTAATCATGAGCTTTACTCTCATGACTTAATCAAATCTAATTACCTGGCAAACGCCTACTTCCAAATACCATCACATTAGGGCTTCAACATGTGAGTTAAGGGAGACAAACAATGATGCACTGTACTCATGGTGGTCCCTTGTATACAAAATGGAAACCCGGAGAGATGGCTCAGTGGTTAAGAGCGCTGACTGCTCTTGCAGAGGACCCGAGTTCAATTCCCAGCACCCACATGGTGGCTAAGAGCTGTCTTTAAGCTGGGCATGGTGGCGCACGTTTTTAATCCTAGCACTCAGGAGGCAGAGGAAGGTGGATCTCTGTCATTTCAGGGCCAGCCTGGTCTCCAGAGTGAGTTCTAGGCTAGCTGGGGCTATAGGGAGACCCTGTCTAAAGAAACAAACAAACAAATAAAATGGAGAAGTGTGCGGGAATGGTTATATATGAGGATGACCATTAATGAATATCTCAGACTTCAAAATATGCCATTAGTGCACTCCTTTTTTAACAAGTTATATAGGTCAAATTCTTTATGATATTTATATTAGTAAGCTTTCCCAGTATTCTGCACTATCAGCAGCTTTAAATGTCAGCTAGATGCAACAGGGTAGACAGCTACCTGCTTCCCTGATAGATGAAGCCAGGAACACAAAGTTCTCTAGTTTAAGACACTCCCATCCTAAGTGTGGTGGTTTGAATGAGAATGTGGTGGCACTGTTCTGGGAGGTTTAGGAAGGTGGCCTTGCTGGAGGAAGCACATCACTAAGAGTGGACTTTAGTCTTGTCCACTTCCAGTTTGTCTCTCTCTGCTTCCTGTACCTCCTGCCATGCCTCCCCACCTTGATGGGCTCTCATCCCTCTTGAACCATTACCTCTATAAATTCTTCCTTCTATAAGTTGCCTTGATAAAGGTGTTTTATCACAGCAACAGAAATGTAACTAACAGTAAGGATGACTCCACTCTGAAAAAGGATTTGGCATCCTGTATAGATGCTTTGGGTTGCTTGGTAGGACAGAATTCAGTTCAAAGAAAGAGGCCACCTTCATTACATGCAATGACTTTATGGGAAGGGCGTCGTCTCAGTTATTCAGACTGTAGTATTCAGAGCACTCAGATTCTACATGCCTAGCCCCGCAGGCTCTGCTTCCAGCCATGACTACAACTACTCACACAGAGGATCATGGCCCAGACTAGGAGACCACGGGGATTATGAAGTCTAGCTAGGGTTCTAGTGGAAAAGAATAAGCCCTACTATAGTAATTACATCTTTGTTAAATGAGGATCCCGTGGATAAAACTGTGATTCGCAGTCACATGATCTGAGTTAGGAAGGGGGAAACTACCTCTTTATTTTGAATTAAAATCTACTTTCAAGTAACTTCCAGTCCTTTACCCTACAACTATCGGGAGGCTGTGTCAGTGTTACCTATTCTTTCTCATGTTCTTAAGTCTCACAATTCCTTCCAGGGCCAGGCATTACCTTTGAGCATGTTCCAACAATGTCCCATCATCATCTCCCTCCCTCCTGCCCCTCCTGCCCCTCCTGCCCCTCCTCCTCCTCCTCCTCCTCCTCCTCCTCTCTTGTTCTTTCTCCTCCTCCTTCTCCTCCTCCTCCTCCTCCTCCTCCTCCTCTTCTTCCTCCTCCCTTTTCCCTCTTATTTTTGCCTCCTTCTTTTCCTCCTCTTTTTTCTGTGGTTATTGTTAGGTTCCTTTTGAGGGGAGACTTGGTGCAGAGGGAGAAAGAGTCAGGACTCCAATGAGAAGTCAGGTTTATTTCAGGCATGGCGGCTGGTCTGCCTGTTTCGGGATTAGGATGACCAGCGATAGAATGTACCCCAATGGCAGTTTTATACCCAGGCACACAAGGAAGTGAGTTTACAAGGAAGTGGGGGCAAGGAGATTGGGGAATCGGTGTAGATGGGTCTGTGTCTGGTATCAGTAGAAGCATCTTGAGGGAAACTGGGACCTGTGACTGGTAGTAGGAGCATCTCCAGTGAGATTGAGGCCTGGTTTTGGTCTCTGGTGAGGCATTACTGCAGGATGTTACAGCAACATTTCTTGGGTTGCAGGAATGCAGTCCAGGAGAACTTCTTCCTCAATTGGCCTCCTGAAGATCCTGACTTGGGTGGGCTACAACCTTACAGTTATAAGGATCCAACCTAGGATCTCACACATGTCAAGTGCCCCATAGTTCTTATGTGTCTCTGGAAATGTTCAAAAAGTAAGAACTATACCTGCACTCTCATTAATACCGATTCCAACGAGATTATTACTCATATTAGACAGTGCTCTTTTGTTGGGTGTCATAACAAAAATTTACTTCGTTAGCTGTGTTTGAGAAAAATCTCACCTGCCTGTCCACTCCTCCTTCACCCGTAATGGTGACATTATTTTTGAACCCAAGTAAAAGCAGTAACATTTATAACACAATGCTTGACTTAAGGCCTAACCCATTATGTTTATTTTTGTTTTGCAACTCTCACCCTACAATTAGTAACTTCCTGCTTTTAGCTATAATCATTTACATTTACTGGCACTGGCACTTTTTTAAAAAATTTATTATTATTATTTTTTATGTGTATAAATGTACTGCAATGCCGCGGAGGTCAGAAGAGGGTGTCGTTTTCCCCTGGTACTGGAGTTAAAGACGGTTCTCAGCCGGGCACTAGTACTTTAAATAAAAGACGTTACCTCTCCAACCTCATCGCCTTCAGCTTCAGAAGAGTAATACTGCCTGGAATTACATCTACTTTGGACTTTTCAGTCCGCTGAATCCTACTCCGCCCTTTTCAGTTCTACCTGCAGATCCCAGCCCCGCCTCCTCCCCTGCGGCTGGAAGCCGAGACACCGACCGCTGATTGGCTGACCCGGGCGCAGCTTGATGGCGTCGCACTAGCGACACGCAGGCACCGCAACAGCCCAGGGCGAAGGCCGCCGGTGACAGAGAGCCGGTGGCTCTAGAATGCAGCTACCCTTGGCTGTGGACAGCAGGACACGGGACCTCCGGATGCTTCTCCATGAGCTTCCTGATCGACTCCAGCATCCTGATCACCACCCAGGTGAGCGCCCGCCGGCCTCCCGTGCCCTGCAACGGCTCTCGGGATGGCTGCCCGGCCTGCCCACCGCCCGGAGCCGAGGTAGCCCCGATGGTCGCGGCCGCCTTGGGCTGGGTTGCCCCGCAGCATCCATACTGCCGGGTCCGCTTTGGGGAGGGGTCAGATGGCCCCAGCACCGGAAGTTGGTGCCACCTGAGCGGATTGGTCACCGCAGCGCCGGGAAACTTCCGGGCCGCGTGGTGGATCCGGGACAAGTCCGGCTCCAAGTGTGGGCTTTGCTGGTGTCAGTTCCTGGATCCGGATGCGGAGGCGTTTGGTTCCGCGACTTACAAATATAAGGTTATTTGTTCAGAGCAACTTCGTCGTTCGTGCTCTGCTGGATGCTCACCCTTTGAGGACTGTTTTCAAACCCTCGTTTCTTAGTTGTTGACATTATGTACCACTGTGTAAAACTCAGAGTGCAAACCACGGACAAGTCCTGCTTTCCAGAAGCTTCGTCTCGTGAGCCTCATGCTTTTCCTGTGAATTTGTTATATCTCAGGGTTTTGTTTTGTTTTTTTCTTCCTAACCTCTATCTCAGCACTGATACCGCCTGGCTGGATACCCACCTCCAAATAAGCTCCCACTTAATAATAGCTAGTAGTTAGTAGCTACACAATAATTAGAAGTAATTATTGACCTTACCGCCCCCTCCCCGGCCCTGTCTTTCCAGTAAAGTATTTTATCTTCGCTCTAATTCCAAATGATGAGTGACAGAAACTGCTCCCTTCGGGGACTTAAGTAAGGTACATTTTTGATTGTTTGTTTTTGTACTGTTTCTTCCTAATTTGCTGCTATCTCTAGACCACTGTCCTTCACTCTTGAAAAAAAATATTTGTAACAACATTTAAGAAATGTGAAAGGCGGACAAGCCAGGCACTCCTACCTCTCTAATGCAAAGTTTTTTTTTTCGTTTTTCAAATTTAATACCCTTTATGTACATTCTATTGTTTTTTTAATTTTTTTATTTTATTTATTTTTGTATGTGTATGAATGTACTGTCTGCATGTAGGCTTGTGCACCTGTGTCATGCAATGCTGCAGAGGTCAGAAGAGGGTCTCGGATTCCCTTGGAACTGGAGTTAAAGACGGTTCTCAGCTGCTATGTGGGTGCTGGGGATCGAACCCGGGTCCTCTGCAAGAGCAGTCGGTGCTCTTAACCGCTAGGCCATCTCTCCAGTCCACATTCTATTGTTTTTATTGGCTGCATAGTTTTCAAATGTGCAATACACAAAAATCTGACATTGTAGCCCTTCTGCCTAAAACCTCTAAACCTTCCTGTTGTCTTTAGTGACAGCACAGTATTGCTTTCAGCCATAGTGCCAGGAATGTGTAAGGTCCCATATTCTTTCCCCAGTGCCCTAAGAGTGGAAAATTAAGAATATAAGTAAATGGAGCTGGAGAAATGGCTCAGTGGTTTAAGAGCACTGGCCACTCTTGCAAAGAACAGAGGTTCAGTTCGAACATCCACTTAGTGGCAAACAACCATCCCTAACTCCAGTTCCCGGGAATCTGACACCCTCCTCTGACCTCTGCAGGCACTCACACACATGCAGGCAAAACACTCATACACATAAAACAAAATAGTAAATGCTTCTTAAAAGAATGTAGGTAGAAAACTGCCATTGCAGTTTAGCCTGTGAGATTTTTTTAACATGAAGATAATCAAAAGTTAATCCAAGAATGTGGTTTTCTGTAATCCCCTGAATTCATGTCCTTTAAATTTCGAACATGTAGCTACATCAAGTATTAAATTTAACTGACCAATCTGCTCAGAACTAAAACCCAAAGAATCCTTTGCTTCAGGTGCTTCCCGTCCACCTGTTTATATGGCTGCCTTACCACCATTTGGGAGTTAGTGGAAAAATGGAGGCTTTACTTGACCCGGTCAGCAACCAGGTAGCCTTTCTTTCTGGCCTCCTCTTTCTCATTTCTGCTTTATGCTTCTTTTTGAAGTGTCAGGCAATGTTTTTCTTGCATCAAGAGCCATTACTGCCAGGTAGTCGAGACCTGGTAAGTCTTTTTTTTTTTTAAGCCCTCCTAGGGAAATGTGGGTTACTGGAAAGCAGTACACACACACACACACACACACACACACACACACACACACACACACTTATTTTTTCCTGATCTCTATGAACTGGAAGTTTCATTTGAAATGAATTTTCTGTGGCTACAAATCAAAACTTAACCACCTCAGGGGCCAATGAAATGGTTCCTGTTGCTGTGATAAACCACCATGAGCAAGGGAACTTATAAAAAGAAGAGTTTATTTGAGCTTACTATTGACGGTTTCGGGGAAACAGAGTCCATTGTGGCGGGAGGCATGGTGGCTGGGGCTGGAGCAGCAAGCCGAGGGTCACATCTTGCAATGAGCGCAGGAAGTCAAGAGAGAGAGACTGGGGACTGCAAGTCTTGTTAAACTCACTAAGCCTGCCCCCAGTGACATACTTCCTCCAGCACGGCCACACCTTCTAAGACCTCCAAGAACAGTGCCACCAACTGGAGACAAAATGTCTCAATACTTAAAGCCTATGGGGGGGACACTCTCATTCAAACCACCACATTCCACTCCCTGGACCCCATAGGCCATATAAAATGCAAAATGCATTTAGTCCAACCTTAAAAGTCCCTATAGTCTTTACCAGTCTCAATTCTATTCAAAAGTCTATAGTACAAAATCTCTTCTGAGACACAGGCCAATCTCTTAACTGTAAGCTCCTATAAAATCAAAAGGCAAATTACATACTCCCAACATACAGTGGAACTGAATACACATTTCAATTCTAAAAGGGAGGAATAGAGGCATAGTGAGGAAATACTGGACCAAAACAAGACCAAAAACCAGCAGGGCAAACACCAAGTCCAGTAGCTCCATGTGCGACTTCTGGGAATTTATTTCCAAAGGGCTTAGATGGCTCAGTTCTTCCAGGATTGCATGCAATATGGATCTCTTCCTTAGGCTGGTACCACTCCCTGTATGCAGCTCTCCTTGGCAAATATCTCACAGCTCTGGCATCTCGAGTGTCTTCTTGGGGTCTCCACTGCCAATCAGGCTTCACATTCACAGCTTCACACAATGGCCTATCAGGGCCTTCTTTATTGAGGGACGCCTCTGCTGCACTTTGCCTGACCTTGGCAGCTCTCTGAAACCATAGAGGAAGAACTGATGAACCCTTCACTCTTGCAAACTTCATACCTCTAAAGCCAGCCCCATGTGAATGAAACTGCCAAGTTTGGCTGCAAGTTTGGGATGGACCCTGGCCTATTTCAACCACATTTGCAACTTTTCTCTGCCCTGGACTTGTTGGAACAGAAAACCCTTTCAGTATTTTCCTTTTAAAAGTTGGAGGATTAACTGGATGTGGTCTTGCCCTGAAAGTTCTGTTTCCATTGTTTACTTGTAAATCTCGGGGCCCCTCCTTAATCACACTTTTTCCATTGTTTACTTGTAAATAACTAAGCCTCTCCTTAATCACTTTAATCTCCTTATGAAAGGGAGCCTCTCCTTCACATGCCTTGGCCCCACCTTTAATCTTCCTAGTGCAGTTTTCAGATCCAAACTGTACATTCTGCATTTCTTTCTGCCCCATTTGCTCCTTTTCACTGTAGATCTGCACAACATTCACCATTAATAGCCACACCACCATTTCTGCATTAGGCTGTCTTGAAATATCCTCCACCAAAGACATTAGTCCATTGCTTTTCAACTTAGCATCAGGCAAGCATTTGGGCTGTAGGCAAACTGTGGCCAGACTCTTTGATAAAAGATCCCAGTTCCTGCCTAAGTCTTTATTTTCCTTTGGAACTACATTTTTTGCAGCAATGCTTTCCTCCAGGCTTCTACTCGAATGGCCCATTAAGCTCTGCTTAACGTAGTCAACAACTTTTCCAGCCCAAAGTTCCAGAGTCTTCCACATTTCTCCAAACATCCACATGGTCAGGTTCTTCACAGCCAACAACCCCACTCCTGGTACCAAATAACTGTATTAGTCACTTTCCTGTTGCTGTGATAAACCACCATGAGCAAGGGAACTTATAAAAGGAAGAGTTTATTTGAGCTTACTATTGACGGTTCCAGGGAAACAGAGTCCATTGTGGCAGGAGGCATGGTGGCTGGGGCTGGAGCAGCAAGCCGAGGGTCACATCTTGCAATGAGCACAGGAAGTCAAGAGAGAGAGACTGGAGACTGCAAGGCTTGTTAAACTCACTAAGCCTGCCCCCAGTGACATACTTCCTCCAGCATGGCCATACCTTCTAAGACCTCCAAGAACAGTGCCACCAACTGGAGACAAAATGTCTGAATACTTAAAGCCTATGGGGGACACTATCATTCAAACCACCACACTGAGTAAAGGCCCTTGACCTAAGTTAGATCCCTGGAGCCACAATGAAAGGAGAGAATCAACTTCTACCTCTGTGCTGTGGTGTATATGCTTCCCCTGCGACACACATACTCACACTAATAATAAGTTAAAATAAAATGTAAAAAACTTATTACTGTAAACATCTTTATGTAGATATTATTCACCCTGCCCCAGAATAAAGCACAGTTTCCCTTACATGGGACCCTGGCATTTAGCTCTTCACCTTTCATTTCATTCACCATGTCTTGATTTCCTTTTATACTCTAGACTTACTGGACTGACTGTGCTATCATGCTTCCAAGTTTCTAGGACACCCCCCCACACTAGCTAACTTCTTTTCAGCCTTCAAATCTCAGCTTAGATCCAGGCATCCTCTCCCCACTCAAGGTTAAATAGATGTTCATATTCACACTGCCATAATATTCTTCACTCACTTTCCTCATGACAAGGCTGCCATACTGTTTTGTAATTACTCATTTATTGCCTCCATAGATTATAAACCCTTGGAACACACAGCATTTATGCTTTCTTAGTCGCCATTCTATAGCAGAGACCTGACACGTTAATGACTAATAAATATTAGCTAATGAATGGAAGCATGAATAAATATTCAAGAAAGTTGTCTTCCAGTTCTTTAATAACTCCTACTAATATCATAATTTATTTTTTAATATATGCCTTTTCAACTTAGAGGTCATTTTATAAAAGCAACTGTCAGCTAACTTTAGTCATAAGACTTACCAGTTACAGAGTACACTGCCAACAGTGCTCTTAACTCCCAACATCAAGGCTGTGCTCTGTACATTCTAAAACTATTAGGTTTGGGTTTCTTTTTGTTTTGTTTTGTTTTGTTTTTTAATTATTATTTATTTATTTATTCTTTTTTTTTTTTTT
>VZQC01003872.1:1563070-1607013 GCA_009823505.1 Rhizomys pruinosus
TTTTTTTTTTTGAGACAGGGTCGACCTATAGCCCCAGCTGGCCTGGAATTCTCTCTGTAGACCATGCTGGCCTTGAACTCACAGAGATCCATCTGCGTCTGCCTCCCATGCTAGGATTAGAGGCGTGCATTACCACACCCTGGTCCTCTACGAGAGCAGTCAGTGCTCTTAACTGCTGAGCCATCTCTCCAGCCCCTTGTCTATTTCTTTTGGAGACAAGCTCTCCCTGTAGCCCCAGCTGGCCTAGAGCTTGGTATGTAGACCAGACTGGCCTCTACTCACAGAGATCCGCCTGCCTCTGTACTGGAATTAAGGTACACATCACCAAGTCCATACAGGTATTTTTGTTTTTTGTTTTGTTTTGCTTTGCTTTTTAATGGAGGTTCCATCTTATTTGCAAAATTTTCTGAGTTGCTTTACCAGAATTAGTATTTATCTTGAGTATAATTAATTCTCCAATTGTTTTGTGTTGTTTTAAGGCAGGGTCTCATTATACTGCTAAGGCTGACCTCAAACATCGGGGCTGCAATCCTCCTTCCTCTGCTTCCTGAGTAGCCAGCACTGCTGCCTGGCAGCTCCAGCAGCTGCAGGCACTTGTGCATATGAATAGATTAAAAGTCCTTTCAAGCTTTCATCTGTATCTTTTTCCTGTTCTCTTTCTCATTATGCAAACATAATTTTTGTTTGTTTTGTCTAAGCTCCCATTTCCATTTGATCTTGCTTCAAATTTTTGTTTTTGTTTCTGCTGTTTTGTTTTGTTTTTATTTCTGCTGTTTTGTTTTGTTTTTATTTCTGCTGTTTTGTTTTGTTTTGTTTTGTTTTGTTTTGTTTTGTTTTTAACCCGTCCGTCTCCACTGTCCATACCTCTCTCAGCCCTAATCAGCCAACTTCACCTTTAGTCCTGGCTTCATGTGTTATATAAATATGTTCTCCAGACTCTTGAGGTTAAGTCCATCTCCACTAGCCAAAGACTCTTGTGACACATTTTGGGCTCCAGTGTCTGGTCTGCTTCTCCTGCTTACCTTCATTTTTAGCCTCTTTCTTCGATAAATGTTATCTTTGGGGCTGGAGAGATGGTTCAGCACTGGCTGTTTTGCAGAAGACCTGGATTTGAATCCTAGCCCCCACATGGCAGCCAACAACAGTCCAGTTTCAGGGGATCTGACAACCTCTTCTGTCCTCCTCAGGCTCTGCATGACATGGGTGCACATACATACATGCAAGCATAACACCCACATGAAAATAAAAATAGTTTAAGTTCTCTTGCAGCATCACTGAGCTGTGCATTTTCCTGTGCGCGCCAGTGCTGTTCATTCATGCTCTTTCCTCCCCAGAAAACCCTGTCCTGTCCCCGCCCCCTCTGCCTTTTACTTGCCTACTTCTTATTCATCCTCTAGAAAATTGTTTTCAATATTTTAGTAATGTAAAACCTTTAGAACCTCTGTAGAAAAATGTACACACTCCCAAAATTTGCAGACAATATTAGATTTTTAACCTCAAATTACAAGGTTTTTCTGGTCTGAAATCTAACTTAACCCTGTATGAGATTGGTTTGGTCTCCCTCTGTGATTGGGTTGTGCCTGTTCATTCTCTGTTACATTCTGATTGTTTAGTGCCTCCACTGTACTGTAAGCTCTTTGAGGCTGATAACTATCTTACTCATCTTTGAATTCCCAGTAGCTAGCATAGCACATAGAAATACTGCAGACACTTTTTATATAGAATATTGACAAAGAACAACCATTTTTCACTACTGGGCTTGTCCAACCTTTAGCCCATTGGCCACATGCAACCAAGGGTAACTCTGAATGCCTCCCAAAGCAAAACTGTAAATTTATTTAAAACTGATTTTTTTGGGGGGTGTGGTTTTTGTTTTGTTTTATAACTCAGTTGTTGCACAGTCCTTAAACCTGAACTTTGTTGATGACAACATCATGTCTTAATAGCAAAAGGTTGGACAGACTCAACAAGCATTTATGGAGAACCACCTGTGTGCTGGATTTTCGTACTGGCTACTGAGGATACAAAGATCAACCAGCCATGGTCCTTGTCCTCACAGAGCTTTTGCAATTTAAAACATTTTTAGTTAGGCGATACATAACTGTGATCAGTGCCTTGGTAAGGAAAAGTTAAATAGGTTTATATACAAAAAAAGAGTATCTTTATTCTTGATACAGGTCTTCCAGGGGGAACAGTACATTCATTAAGACCTGTATGATTATTAGGGGAGAGGGCTGGAAAGGAGACCACAGAAGTCTAAAAGAACATATATCTTCAGAACCAGGGGAAGTTCCATGGGACAAAATGGTAAGCAGGAAGGGCCCATGAGGCTGGAGTAGTTTATACTGAAATGCTGAACTGCTTGTAAGCTTACATGTGCTACTAAAGTCAATAGAAAGGTATAAAAGAATTTTATTCATAAAATTCCCAACCAGTATAAGAAGGAAAAAGATTTTATCTGTCAGAGCATGTATGTGTATATGCCTGGTCTGCACGCATTAGTAGATGTTTTATTATATTCTCTATAAGGCACTTCTCAGATGTGTCTTAACAGTCTTTGTCTTTTTCCCCCTAGATACTGTTTTTTGGATTTGGGTGGTTTTTCTTCATGCACCAGTTGTTTAAGGATTATGAGGTAAGAAATTTCTCTATGCTGTACATTGTTTTAAATGGAACAAGAAAAAAGCCTCTAAAATATTGTATTTAATTCTTCAGATAGGAAACCTGTACCAATTAAGAAGTGTATAATTATGAAACTGCAGAATATGATTAGTCTAATTGATTTATTTAGTTAATTTTTTTTTAATGTGTATGAGTGTACTGTCTGCATGTTGGTTGGTGCACCCGTGTCATGCAGTGCTGTGGAGGTCAGAAGAGGGTGTCGGATTCCCCTAGAACTGGAGTTAAAGATGGTCCTTAGCCGCCGTGTGGGTGCTGGGAATTGAACCCTGGTCCTCTGCAACAGCAGTCAGTGCTCTTAACTGCTGAGCCATCTCTCCAGCCCCTAGTTAATTATTTACTTACAATTTTACTTGTAGTTTTTTGAGACAAGGTCTTACTATGTAGCTCAGGCTAGCCTGGAACTCACTTTGTAGCCCAGGCTGATCATGAACTCCTAGCACTCCTCCTGCTGCAGCCTCCCAAGGGTTGGGATTACAAGGGTGTGCCACTGAGCCCTGCTGGCTTAGTTGATTTAGAAAAGAACATAGTTAAATCACATGGCCCAGAGGCTAGGAGCAAGGATGGTCATTCTTTAGTCTTGTTGAGAGACTAATTAATTTATAATGCCTCATAAATGTTCCCTTTCATTTGTCAATCTATAGTCATCAATATTCGTGTTTAATAACAAAATCCCAAAGCTAGTCTGGTTCTTATTTTACATCTGAGAATCTATCTAGAACCATACCCAAGACTAGGCATTGTCTAATTGCTCTTCCCTATTTAGTAATCAGATGAGTGGTTCTGGACATCTTTGCATCATTTCTAAGATGTTCCATCAAGCTCTCTAAGGTTTTGAGGAGCTATCTAAAAGGGCCCAGACTTCTAGAGATTCTGTTGTGCTCAATACTTTAAAGCGTCTCAGGGAAGTTCCAGAGTTGATCTGAGCGCTACAGTGTTAAAGAACTCCTCTTGACATTAAACATCACATGTAGATCTTTATCTTTAGTCAGTGACATCAGTAATCTAAGCACTGCTTCTGACCCACTCTATCTTCTTGTGCCTTCACTTATCCAACCTTTATAAGAGGATGTTGGTAACAGTGAGCCGTGATTCAGAAGGGCTGCGCACATTAATTTAAATATCTATTTATGTAGCTGCAGACCCTGCTTCAGTGACTTGAATGTTCAACATCAGTTTTCTGACTTGCCACCAAAAGATTATCAATTCAGAATTTCAAGCAGTGAAATGACTGACCTCCCTTCTCTCCTTGGCATTTAACAGGTGCGTCAATATGTTGTACAGGTGATATTTTCTGTGACATTTGCATTTTCTTGTACCATGTTTGAGCTTATCATCTTTGAAATCTTGGGAGTCCTGAACACCAGGTGAGTACAAGTACAAATTCCCCTCCCCTGGAAGCAGGCTATACTTTCTTTATGGTAGATGAGTCCATGGATCACATAGTGGGAAATATCTTATGTTAATAGGTTAGTCTCAGGAACTGCAATAATTGCCATAAATATGCACCCTGGCTACCTGTTACCTAACAGGTTTGGTTCTGATTCACCAGAGGAAAATGGCTGACCATTAGCTTTGCAGAACTCACGAAGAAACTACCAGAGCAAAGAAAGCATAGGTCCCAGGCTATGCTCCTAGAAGCTTTCTTTTTCTCATACTATTCTATCTGAATTCCAGTCATGACCCTTCACATTGGTCTGTTAATTGAAAAGATCAAGATTCCTATTTAAGGAATCTGCATAAAACTGAACTCCAGTTCTTAATTAATACATAAAAATAAAGTAATGCCTTACTTCCTGGATATAGAAACCTATTAGTTTATTAGACAGTGTCTTAGTTACTTTTCCTGTTACTATAAAATACCCTGACAAGCTGGGCATGGTGGTTCTTGCCTTTAGTCCTAGCACTCAGGAGGCAAAGGCAGGTGGAATTCTGTGAGTTCAATACCAGCCTGGCATACATAGTGAGTTCCAGGCCAGCTGAAGCTACAGGGAGACCTTGTTTCAAAAAGACTAAATAAATAAATAAATAAATAAATAAATAAACGCCCTGACAAAAGCACTTGAAGGAAGAAAGGGTCAATTTTGACTCATATTTCAAGGGTAGAGGCCATCATGGTTGTGAAAGTCAAGGTAACAGTTGCTCGATGCAGCTGGTCACATTGTGTTGTCAGTCAGGAGGAAGAGAACTCTAGGTGCTTCTATTCACCTAGCTCCTCCTATTTATGCAGTCCAAGACCCAAACCTATAGAAATGACAATATGAACATAATCTGGCCCAAAGACTTTTACCTAACTTTGCAACCAAAAAGTTACTGTTTACAATATAAATAAGCTCACTGAGCTGTGTCCTCCTCTTATGACCTGGGCACCTGACCTTAATCCCTCAGGACCTTTCTTTGCCCTCCACCCAAAATAATGAATGAATGTATATATGAATGCTTTGTATATCAAAGTGCCAAACGCAGGTTTTCTTCTTGAAAACAGTGAGAAAACTTTGTTGTGTGTTTCATATTCTTTTTTAATATATTTTTATTATTTTTATGTGTATGAGTGTATTGCCTGCTTGTATGCAAGTACACCAATGTCATGCAGTACCTGAGGATGTCAGAAGAGGGCATTGGTTCCTCTGTAACTGGAGTTACAGATGATATTAGCTGCCATATAGGTGCTGGGACTTGAACCCAGGTCCTCTGCAAGAGCAGCCAGTGCTCTTTACCACTAAGCCGTCTGTGATATTCTAGGTCTATGGATCAAAGGCCAATAATCTCTGATCCCATAAGGGTGGATCCTGATTTCTACTTCCCCATTTCATACCGGAAATACTATTTCAGTAAAGAGTGAGCAAGGCTCTTGCTGGGGAGCCCATTTCTGAGAGCCAGCCAGAGAAATAACTGCTTAACAGTTCAAGTCCACTCTTGGCCTTAATGCTATTTTTTTTTGGGGGGGGGGGTTCTTTTCAAGATAGGGTCCCCCTATAGCCCCAGCTGTCCTAGAACTTGCTCTGTAAACCAGCCTGGCCTTGAACTCACAGAGATCTGCCTGCCTCTGCCTCCTGAGTACTGGGATTAGTGCGCCACCATGCCTGGCTCTGCTCTTTCTTTTTCAAGCATCAAATCTTGTGGCTTAGAAGTGCTATACAAACCCAGAGAGCACTGCCTCTTTTAGGGTGGGTCTCCTGACCTCGCCTAACCTAATCAAGGCAGTCCCTCACAAGCATGCCCAGAGCTTTGTATCCTAGATGATTCCAGATACTGTCAGGATGACCATCAACACCAACCATCGCATTCTGTTTAAATACTTCTTTCTCATTAAACTGTAGGGTTGAGTATATTTAGGCCAGCACTTGGAGTTCATCAGCTAGGCTAAATTGACTTTTGTTGTGGCTCTTTTTTTTTTTTCCACCAAATGGAAGAATCTTTTAGGTATAAAGTAATTTTTACTCTGTAGTCAAGACACGCCTTTAATCCTAGCACTTGGGAGGCAGAGGCGGGCGGATCTTTGTGAGTTCAAGGCCAGCCTGGTCTACAGAGTGAGTTCCGGGACAACTGGGGCTGCAGGGAGACCCTGTCTCAAAAAGATAACAAGAAAAGAATCAGAATTTTAATTTGAAAATTGGGACTTATAACAGAGGTACTTTATCATAAAATATTGAAAGGCTAAAGATAATCAGTATTAGTAATTATGGTCTCTAGACAGATGAGTTAATAACATGTAGTATGTTAAGTCAGAATGTATTCTGACTCATTAATAATCCAAACATTGTTCGGATGAGCTGGATAGAGATACAATGTCTATGGAGAATGGGCAGATATTATTTTTCATGCTGTTCGCTAAGTTTTATTACCACAACCTCGATGTTTCACTGCTGTCTGAATAAAAGTTTGGCAGACTTTTTAAAGAAGAACCAGATAGCAAACATTTCAGACTTTATAAGCCATGGACTTTTTCTGCTATAATATATCTGCTATTGTAAACCAGAAGTAGGCATAGGCAATGTATAAATAAACAAATGGGCATAGCTGGGCCCCAGTAAAACATCATCTCTAAAAATTGGTAGGTGCCTAGTCAGTTTGCTGACCACAGATGTGAATGATGACAGCGGTGGTAATGATGAAGCCTTTCCCACTACATGGTGCTATGCTGGATAGCTTTAGTGTCAGCTTGACACACCTGGGTTGAGGGAGCCTCAGTTGAGGAATTTCCTCCATTGGACTGGCTGTGCCCATGTCTGTGGTGTATTTTCTTGATTGTTGAGTGATATGGGAGGGCCCAGCCCATTTTGGGTGGTGCTATGCTACCCCTGGGAAGGTTGTCATGTATTGTATAAGAAGGCTGAGCATGGCCCAGGGGAACAAACCAGTAAACAGCATTCCTCCATGGCTTGTGCTTCAGATCTTGCCTCCAGGTTTTTGCCCTGAGTTTCTACCTTGGGCTCCCTAACTGATGAACTGTGACCCAGGAGATGTAAAATGAATAAATCCTTTCCTCCCCAAACTGGTTTTAGTCAGTGTTTTGTCACAGCAATGGAAAACCAAACTAGAACAGGTACATTGCTCCCCTAAATGTCTAACTATAGTAATCCTATACAGTTAAAAACGGGCATACTTGGGTATATTTCCTCCACATTCTAAGTTTATCTTTTTTTTTAATATTATTTTTATGTGTATGAGTGTGTTGCCTGCATGTGTGTAAGTGTACCTGTGCCTTCAAAGATTAAATACAGATTTACCATATGGCCTAGCCAACCCATTCCATCTCTGTGTGAAGAGAAATAAAAACATAGTCATGTTAACCTGTACATCAGTGTTCATAGCTTTACTATAATAGTTTAAAGGTAAAACAACCAAATGCATATTCCCTGTCTTTCAGTGATGGGTTTTGGTCTTTATTTCAGCTCTCGTTACTTTCACTGGAAAATGAACCTATATATAATTCTGTTCATCTTGGTTTTCATGGTACCTTTCTACATTGGCTACTTTATCATGAGTAATATCCAACTATGTAAGTATTTCACCTTCTCACAGCAACACAGGGATTGGAGTGTGAATTAATGGGGAGTAGAATTATAGACAACTTCATTTTTATATTTCAAACTGCTGCCTGGAAACATCTTGAAACAGTCAAAATAAATTCTTTATAAATAATTAGATTATCTGTCCTGCCACAGATGCTTCTACTATAATGTCTTTTTAATATTTATTTTTATTATTTTTAATTATGTTTATGTCTCTGTGTAGATATGTGCTCATGAGTGCAGGTGCTCAGGAGGCCAGAGGTGTTAGATTCCCCTAGAGCTGAAGTTACAGGCAGTTGTGAGTCACCCATCATGGGCGCTGGGAACTGAACAATAGTCTTCTGCAAGAATCGCATAAACTTGTAATCATTGAGCCATCCCCCCCCATAATATCTCTTTTAACTCAGTCCGTATTGTAATTTCAGCAAAATATATAATGGTGCTAAGAGTGCTCTCACCAAGAATTTATATCTTCAAACTATTTGCCAAGTGAACAAGTCAGTCAGATATTAATTAGCATAAGCTCATATTTTTAAGTACTGCAGACTATCTCTTTAATAGGTACCTGTTTTGCCTAACCATCTTGTTTCCTCTGTCCTAGTACATAAACAGCGACTGCTCTTCTCCTGTCTCTTATGGTTGACATTCATGTATTTCTTCTGGAAACTGGGAGATCCATTTCCCATACTCAGCCCTAAGCATGGTGAGTATGTAGGGAAGTGAGAAGAGGGGCTGTTTAATTGCCTAATTTTGAAAAACAAAATTAACTTTTAAAAGCCTGTGATTTTTGGAAATGGAACAAGTTATTTCTCTAAAAATTATTTATGACTTAGAAACAGATTTTTTTTTCCATCATCCTAAGGGGTGTCAAATTCTGGTTTGCTTTGCATGGGAATTACAGAAGCATACTTTTGTGTCCATCAACTTTCTGTTATTTTTTTAAGAGATTTTTTTTTTTGTAAGTTGTTAAATGCATTTTTATTTCTTTTGTGTGCTAGCCCGTGCGTGTGTGTGTGTCTGTGTGTGTGTGTGTGTGTGTGTGTGTGTGTGTGCGCGCGCACGCCACTGTTTGTGTTGAGGTCAGAGAACAACTAGTGGGAATCAGTTCTCTTCTCGCACCATGTAGATTCTGAGAATGGAACTTAAGTTGGGCTGGGTTGCGAGCCCTTGCTCCTTGACCCTCTCACTCATCTCTATAGCAGTGTGTTATTTGGAGGTGAGGTGTTAATAACCTATAATCAGACTTCCAAGAAGTCCGTCTCCTAAAATGCAGTGGTCACTGCCCAAGTGACAATAAAATTATCTTGGGGTAGGGCACATGCCTATATTTCCAGCTACTCAGGAGAATGAGGTAGCTTGAGCATAAGTTGCAGCCGTGAGTTCAAGACTGTCCTGGCAGTCCAGTGAGACTCCTTCTCAAAAAAAAAAAAAAAATTTCTTTTGGTCTTTAGGTAATATATTTGTTTGGGGAAAGAGAAGTTACACAGAACACAACTACTAAGGAAATCTTTGGGAAAAAAATAATCTTTCTTGTAAAAGAATTTATTTTAAACAGAATTTTTTTTAACTTTTTGAGAGTTTCCTACATGAGCATTGTCCCGCACTGCTTCCTTCCCAGCCAGCTCCCAGCACCCCCGTCTGCGCCACACTCCTTCTCAACCTCCTGCCCTCTTCCCCGACCATCACTGTCACATGTCCATACATTCATAAACATACGTGTGGGGTGTGTGTGTGTGTGTGTGTGTGTGTAATGTACTGAGTCCAGTTAGTGAATTTAGCAGCATCTTAATTTCTTTGTTGATGACATGATGGGGCATGCCTGTAATTCCAGCACTCAGGAAACAGAGGCAAGAAATCTCTCCAAGTGCAAGGCCAATCTGGTCCACGTACCAAGATAATGAGTTCATTAATTATTCAAAGCAGTGTCCTACTGAACTTGTTTTTAATGCACACATACTCATTTGCTATCCTGTGTTATACACATCAGGATCTTTATTGCAGAAACAAAATCCACAGTAACTAGTTTAAAGCAAAAAGTGGCTTGTTACTGGATGTTGGGTAGTGTGTAGAAGGTCCACTAACTGAGGGACCCCAGACTCATCTGCTGCACAGTGAAGAAATGTATCCGGCTGTTCCACAGTGATGACCCAAGAACTCCAGACAGGACCTGTAGTGTCTGGATCAGTGGACCAGCTGCTCACCACAGCCACTGCTCGCTTCTCACATGGGCATGTCAGCTTGACAAAACCTACACACGGCTGAGCCTTAGCCTCAAGGAAGCCTGAGAAAGAAAGAGCTTTAGGCTTTCCAGGAAGAAAAGCTAAATGATTGGAATGAATGTTGAGCGACCTGTGTGTAGATCTGCCCTGACTCCTAGCATCCTTCCCTGTGTACTCATTGCCTGGGAGCAGGGGTTTGGGGAAAAACTTCCTGCCTTTTGGTCAGAGGAAACATGTAGCTTTTAAAAGCTTAGGTAGCGGGTCGATGAGATGGCTCAGCAGGTAACGGTGCCTGCCCCCAAGCCCAGCTACCTAAGTTCCCATCCCCAGCACCTACATGGTGAAAGGAGAGAACCAGCTTGCGCGTGTCCTCTGACCTCCCCTCTGGCACCACTGCACAAGCAAGTGCGCATGCACACAGAAGCAATCAAATGATACAGTGAAAAGCATTTCTAAAAGGTCGTGTGAACTCCAGGCACTGGTTCTAAGTTGATATTTTTTATTTTGATGTTTTATGTAATGTTTGCTTTCATGGTCGTTCCATCTGCATTGATTTTATAGGGATCTTGTCTATAGAACAGCTCATCAGCCGGGTTGGTGTGATTGGGGTGACGTTCATGGCTCTGCTTTCTGGATTTGGTGCCGTCAACTGTCCATACACCTACATGTCCTACTTCCTCAGGTAACATATTTGTCTCTTTTCTTTTTTCCTGTTACTTGAATGGGTGTGTCTGAAGCTACCACTTTAATATTTGCATACTACATCTATGGCCGCATTTTTTTATCCTTCTCTTCCTCTGTGCCTGTGAGTATTAATCTAGATCCTTCCTAAATAAGTCTTTTTTAATTTTTTTTATTTTATGTTTATCAATGTTTACCTACAAAATGTAAGTTCATCATGTGCCTGCAGTTCCCAAAGAGGCCAGAAGAAGGCATGGGATCCCCTGGAACTGGAGTTAGGGAGGGTGTGAGCTGCCTTGTGGGTCTAGGGGCTGAACTTAGATCCTCTGCAAGACTAGCCAGTGCTCTTAACTGAGCCATCCATCCAGTTCTCCCCTAACACACACTTTTTTCTTGAGACATCTCACTGTGTAGCTGTGATTAGACTTAAACTTAGATTTTCCTGCCTCTCTCTGCCTCTGACTGCTAGGATGACAATCATGAGTTTTATTTTGTTTTTTAATATTTTTATTTATTTTATTTTTTATTTATTTTATATTTTATTTTATTATTTTATTTTAATGTGTATGAGTGTATTGCCTGCAATTGTATCCTGCAATGCCCATGGAGGTCACTTGAAAACAGTGCCAAATAAGCATAGATTTTAAACATGTCTGGGTCAAAGCTGAGAAAGGCTGTGTGAACATGAGGTCCCATCTGCTATCCTAGACAACAGATGAATCAGCTGTAAGAAATGAAAGTCTAGGCAGTTAGCTTAATAGGGTCATTTTAATATGTTTTAGAAAGGCAGGACCATGTATTGTTGAGTAATAGTTGGGGCTTATATTTTGTCAGATGGCTTGCATTATGCCCAAGAGTGGGACCCCAAACATTGCTAACAGTTTATGTTTATTATAGGAATGTGACTGACACCGATATCCTTGCCCTGGAACGGCGACTTCTCCAAACCATGGATATGATCATAAGCAAAAAGAAGAGGTGAGGTCAGAACATTGAAGACCATGCACTGATGAAATGGCTCCATAGGAAAATCTTACCGTGAGCTGGTGCTAGCAAAGAAGTTCTGCTTACTCAGTTTTATTATAGGATAAGGTACCACCAAAGATTTGGTGTCTAGTCTTACATGAAAAGAAGCTCTCAAATTCAACTTTCTGAATCTCACTGTTTCTCTTGAGATCAACTGTTAGAATAAGTTTTCTGTTTAAAGGGTGGAATTTGTCATTTAATATCAATATACAGATGACAGGGGTGGATAGTTTAAAGCTGTTTTCTTACATTTTTAAAACCTTTTCATGCTTAACTTAGAGATCTTTTCTACTTCTTTTTCTCCATCTACTTAAGAAACTGTTGAGTCTTCTAGCCATTGTGTTTGTGTTACTCTTGCAATATTTTTCCTGGGGAATTTGTTACTCTCTGTTTTCGACAGAGTAAAGAAATTCCATCAAAGTCCAACTATATGAACCTATGAGATTATTGAGATTCCTTGTAGGAGCATGGGGTAACTCTAGCAGTTACATCACTAAAAAGCCCACCCTAGTGTGAGTAACAATTCACAAAAGCTTCAACTGCCTGTGCCTTGTAGGCAGCTCCATTCCTGAAGAACGCTTACAGGTACACACCTGCCTCCAGCAGTTGCTTACTGCTTATAGAAGGGGCCTCTGAGAGTCTTTTATCTTGTGAATTTATTAAGTTCTGAGCACCCTCTCCCTCTACAATGGAATGTATTCTATTTAGCTTTCTATTGGTGTGATAAAAATACTTACAAAAAGGAACTTGGGCAAGAGAGGGTTTATTTCAGTGTACAACTTTCAGGTCACAGTCCAACACTGAAGTTGGGCAGGAAGTTAGGCAGGAGCTCAAGGCAGGATCCTAGAGGTGGAACTGAAGCGTAGACCGTGGAGGAATGCTGCTTACCGACTTGCTCATCTGGCCTGTGCTCAGCCTGCTTTCTTGAACCACCTAGGACCACTTGCCCAGGTGTGGCACCACCCACTATTGCCTGGGCCCTCCCATACCAATTAACAGTTAATCAAATGCCTCAACGACATGGCTAATCCAACAGAAGCAATGCCTCAGTTCGTGTTCCCTCTTCCCAGGTTTGTCAGGTTGACAACTGAAGCTATCCAGCACAGAATGTTTCAGTCTAGAAAAACAGCTACATAAAAATTACAAATATATTTATATATACATACGTATACACACATAATTATACAAATATTTGTCATTACATTATCACATGTGTGTTGAGGTCATAGGAAAACTTGCAGGAGTCAGCTCTCCTTCGACCATGTATCTGGGGATTGAACTCAGATCCTCGGGCTTGACAGCAAGTACCTTTACCTGCTAAACCATCTAGCTGGCCCCCAAAACGTACTTCTAAAATACATGTTTCCAAAGTGGCGTTTCATACAAATCTGTGTCACAGTGAACAAAAGCATAGCACTCTGAAATCAGCTGTCTGCATTTGAATCCTTGGTCTACACCTTACAATTTGACCTTGAACTAGGTACTTGCTGTCTTAATGCATTGTTTTTCTCATCTGTAAAAAAATGGAGACAGTAATCCAAGTGTGGTGGAGTGAGCTTATAATCCTGGCACTCAGGAGGGTCAGGAGTTCCAGGCCAGCCCAAGGCTTTTTTTAAAATATGCTAATAGACTAGTAAGAATTTTTTTATCTTGGGCTGGAGAGATAGCCTAGTGGTTAAGAGCACCGACTGCTCTTGCAGAGGACCCGGTTTCAATCCCCAGCACCCACATGGTGGCTGAGAACCGTCTGTAACTCCAATTCCAGGAGAACTCCAGTTCCAGGGGAATCTGAGACCCTCTTCTGACCTCCACGGTATTGCACGACACGGGTGCACAAACCTACATGCAGGCAGTACATTCATACACATACAAAAGTAAATGAAATTTTTTTTAATTAAAAAAAATTTTTTTATCTCAAAATAATGTCATTTTTAATTCACATGTATTACATAATGTCTTTAATAAACACATAAAAGTTACCTTGACAAATACTAGAAAGAGATGAACGATGAAAGCAGTCTTTCATCAGCTTAACTTGTTGGAGGCATCCTACTTTGTACAGAAATGATTACCTGTTGAGATATGAGGAAACTATCCTCTTATGTAAAATTGAGTTTCATACTTTACAAAAGTACGCAATGGCATGCACCTTTGATCCCAGCCATGGGAAGTGGAGGCAAGTGGATCCCTGAGAGATCAAGGTCATCGCAGGCTACACTGTCCCAAGTGAGCTGTGACTAGTGAGACCCTGTCAGAAAAGAAAAAAAAGTGAGTTTCATAATAGTGTTTGGCACAATGGGTCTCATCTTTTAGCTGTTATTCCTACCTGGACAGATAATGCCATTATTTTTGATTCTGCTTTCTTGACTCAGAAATATTCTTTGTCCAGAACAGAATCTAACATGTACTTATTAAAATTCTAAAGGCAGCCAGGCATGGTGGTGTACACAAAGAGTACTGTACAAACAAAGTTATGGGTAACAATAGGGGGTGAGGGGAGGACATCTCTTCTCCCTTATCACACTAGAAGAAAGTTATTAACCTTAAGTTAGGTTTTGCCAAGCTCTCTTTTTGAAATTGATCAGGAGAGGGACAAAATGCATTCAGTCGTGAAAGTTCCACATGAGCCATAGCTGCTTTGAAACAGCAGTAGAGTGAGGAGTTACTGAGCTGCATTACCAAAGTACCTAAATGAAGAACCCTCCTGACTCTCAGCATTAGTTTGAGTAGCCAAGGGTGGACCTTGGGTGGACGCCCAGAGTTCTTTTCTGATTTCTCAGGGAACTGTGCTCCTGAGTCAGACCTCACTCACTACTTTTATTCAAAACTGTTTCTCCAGCATCTGTTGGGGACCTAAAAGCCTAGATCCCCTTTATCAGAGAATCTTGCCCCTTGATCCCTAACCCTAAAATATCTCATATACACTATAGCAATCAGACTTCTCCAGTGCTTTGATTTGCTAACTCAGCCACACTCAAATTCATCACTATCTTGAATGGAGGGCAGAGGGATCAAGATCAGGTACCCAGGTCACAAGAGCAAATGGCTCAGAGAGCTTGTTCCCATTATAAGTAGTAGCTTTTTGATTGCAAAGTTAAGTAAAAGTTGTTAGTCCCGATTCTGTCATTCCTATAGTAGAGGAAACTTCTAGGAGTTGCCATGTAAAGAGTCAGCAGACAGTGTCTCTTGAACATGACAGAACTGCTGGACTCGTGAATTCATAGTAGCTGTGGTTTGTCTGCACACGATCAAGCCACTTGGCCTTCTAGCGTGGAGGAACAAGGGGTTTGTGAGTTCCCACCCCTAACTGAGGAGCTTTGGACAGTCTGTGGTTTCTAGAGGAGGGAGTGTAAGTGTTCTTTAGGCTGTGGCTCCTGGTAGGCCAGCCATGCTCCAGTGGATGGCCCCATATCCAGAAGTAAATGGGCAGCACGAATCAGAGTTGATAGGTTATTATTTTTTTTTTAAAAGGGTGAAAAATTGGAGGATAGGGAAATAGAGATGGATCTGGGAGGAGTTATGAGGAGTTGGAAATGAATATGATAAAATACATTTTATGAAATTCTCAAAAAAATTAATAAAAATATTTTAAAGTACCCTGGGTGTGGTGTTGCATGCCTTTAATCCTAGCACTCGGGAGGTAGAGGCAGGTGGATCTCTGTGAGTTCAAGGCCAGCCTGGTCTACAGAGTGAGTTCCAGGACAGCTGGAGCTGCAGGGAGACCCTGTCTCAAAAAGACCAAAAAAAAACCAAAACAAATTTAAAGCCAAATCTAAGTTTCAAAATATGTAGAGGGGCTGGAGAGATGGCCTAGCGGTTAAGAGCGCCGACCGCTCTTGCAGAGGACCTGGGTTCGATCCCCAGCACCCACATGGCGGCCGAGAACCGTCTGAAACTCCAACTCCAGGAGAACTCCAGTTCCAGGGGAATCCGAGACCCTCTTCTGACCTCCATGGCATTGCACGACACGGGTGCACAGACTTGCATGCAGACAGTACATTCATACACATACAGAAATAAATAAAAATTAATTTAAAAAATTAAAAAAAAAAACAAAATATGTAGAAAAATGAATTCAAAACTGATATTGAACTTAAATGTGAAGTATAAAACTTATAAGGAAAAAAATTAGGGCCAGGCAAAAATTCTATAGGTAACCCCCAAAATAAAGTCCACAAAAAGAAATATTGATAAATTAAACTGCCATCAAAATTAAAAATATGTGCTTTGTGGAGGACGTTGAGAAAAAGGTGAAAAGATAAACTACTGACAGTGAGGGAATATGTGCAAACCACATGCTGAGAGAAGACCAGCATCTAGACTCCTAAATTCTTGTTGTTTATGTGTGAATGTTTCGCCTGCTTGTATGTAGGTACACCACATGCATGCAGTGCCTGTGGAGGTCAGAAGAGGGCATCAGCTCTCCTGGAACTCAGGGCTTGGTGGTGAGATGCCATGTGGGTGCTAGGATCCAAATCCAGGTCCTCTGCAAGAGCTGCTAGTGTTCTTACCTGCTGAGCCATCTCCACCCCACATCTAAACTTTAAAAAAAAAAGGGGGGGGGGAGGCTGGAGAGACATCTCAGTGGTTAAGAGCACGGACTGTTCTTCAAGAGGACCTGGTTTGGTTCCCAGCACCCATGTCAGGCAACTCAAACTACCTGTAACTCAAGCTCTGGGGAGATCAATGTTTATGACCTCCCTGGGCACCCAAACATGCATGTATATACCTATACACAGACATAAACATATATACATACTTAAAAGTAAAATCTTTAAAAAGGAAAAAAGAAACTTCCCAAAAACTCAATGTAAAAACAAACCATAATTTAGAATGGGGTGGGGGTGGGGGGGACCTTTGGGTGGCATTCACCTGTGAAAAAAAAAAGATTCAACAGTAGCCATTAAGGGCATGCAGTTAAAATGACACTAAAGTTACTAAGTTACTGTACATTTAAAATGACAAACATAAAAATAATGACAGTGGGCTGAAGAGATGGGTCAGAGGTTAGGAGCAAGTACTCCTCTTAACATAGAACCCAATTCAAGTCCTACCTCCCACATCAGGCTGCCCACAACTGCCTGTAACTCTAATTCCAAGGATTCTGACACCCTGTTTTGGACTCACATGTATACATAATTTGTTTAAACTCGTGGCAACGCAAAATGTAAGAAGGCAGAAAACTGAACCACACATCCATTTTTATTACCTGTAAAAATGAATGCACTACAACAACCTGAAAAAACTGAACAGAATTTTTTACTTAGTAGAAAGAAGACCATTTTCCAAAGGATACATACTGTTTAATCCTAGTTGAACATACAGTTTTGAAATGGCAAATTTATAGAAGTAGAAAATAGATTTGTGGTTGTCAGAAGTTGAGAAATTGATGGTGAGAGAGATACGGGCTACCCATGAGAACAGCGAAGAGACACGGGCTGCCCGTGAGAACAGCGAAGAGACACGGGCTGCCCGTGAGAACAGCGAAGAGACACGGGCTGCCCGTGAGAACAGCGAAGAGACACGGGCTGCCCGTGAGAACAGCGAAGAGACACGGGCTGCCCGTGAGAACAGCGAAGAGACACGGGCTACCCATGAGAACAGCGAAGAGAATACGGGCTGCCCGTGAGAACAGCGAAGAGACACGGGCTACCCGTGAGAACAGCGAAGAGACACGGGCTGCCCATGAGAACAGCGAAGAGAATACGGGCTGCCCAAGAGAACAGCGAAGAGAGACGGGCTACCGTGAGAACAGCGAAGAGACTCGGGCTGCCCATGAGAACAGCGAAGAGAACACGGGCTACCCGTGAGAACAGCGAAGTCTCTTTGGCATGATAGAGATGTGCTGTATCATGACTGTTTCAGTGTCACTATCCTATTGTACTGGTCAGAATATTGCACTGGAAATGTGTGTAAAGAATGCATGGGATCTATACTTCTTTAAAACATATATAAATATACAGTTAGCTCAAAATTCAAAATTTTAATGGGCTGGTGAGATGGCTCAGTGGATAGCAGTTCTGGCCGCCAATCCTGGAGTCCAGAGTTCCATCGCCAGAACCCACATGGTGGAAGGAGAGAACCACCTCCTGCAAGCTGTTCTCTGACCTCCACATGGGTGATGTACCAGACACATTCATCCATACATCATGCACACACACAAACAATAATTCAAGTTTTTAAATTTTTATTTTTTTCTTATACTCTCATGTTATATAATATCTTTAACTTATCAAACGAAAGTCAAGCTCTAACTTCTTATCTTACCTAAGCCAATGATGTCATGGAACTCAATTTCTGAGAGCTGAAGGTGGAATGGGAGGGCAGTCCAGCCTGCAGAAGGAGGACATCTGCTTTCTCTACAAACGGGAATTTTCACTTTGTTCTTGAGGATGGGAATTGTACAGGTAGATGTGCACTCATGTATTCGTGTCTTCAACTGAAAACGCCATTACCCAGGACCGTTTAATTTCCTAACTGGAACTGATGACTTAGGGACACTAAAACCTGTGGTGAATGGTCTCTAGCCCAGCATGATAGCCAGAATTCTGTCTCAGCTGCTTGACTGACTGCAGGATTATCAGGAGTTTTTAGTCATCATGTGATACCTACACCTAACAGTCTTGTGAATGTCGTTTTAACTGATTGTTTAAAATTTTAGCCCACAGATACCGTCTGGTGTTTGGTTCCAGACACAAATCCAACGCCACAGCTTCCTCCTTGCCATTTTCATCTTGCACCCAAAAATTTCCACCTTAGCTCTCCGTGGCCCCAACTCCTGTCTTCACCAGGTTCTCCATGGTTCATTTTAGGCCATGGAATTTGGTCCATGACACCCTTCAAAGAATCATTTGTATGCTTTTTTTTTTTTTTAATGTGTATGAATGTACTGTCTGCATGTTTGTTTGTGCACCCGTGTCCTGCAATGCCTCGGAAGTCAGAAGAGGGCGTCGGATTCCCCTGGGACTGGAGTCAAAGACGGTTCTCAGCCGCCATGTGGGTGCTGGGGATCCAACCCGGGTCCTCTGCAAGAGCAGTCGGCACCCTTAACCGCTAGGCCATCTCTCCAGCCCCTCATTTGTATGCTTTTTAACCTCACAGGACCTTGTTTTACTACCACACCAGCAGCTGCCACTGAGTTCTCTACAGCAGAAGAGAGGAAGGAGTGGCATAGTTTCTGTCACTTTATCCCCAGTGGGATAGGCTATGTCACAGAGGGGTGGTCTGCAGTGAGTTAAGGAGAGGTCCCATTTATCTAATTTTTTTCCCTTTTTACATGCTTTTTTTTGAGTTCCTCTTCTGCACCTGATCATTTATCTAGCTTTGTTAGCTATTTTAATTATTTATGTATAGTACTTTATAGTTAACAGTGTGAGTTCTTATGTTATTTCAGTAATCTTTACAACCACCCAGAGGTAAGGAAATGAAACTGTAAGTTTCAAAGCTTCCTAGTAACAGAGCCAGTCCCCAGATGTGTGCCTACTGCCAAGTCCCTGCTCTTTCCTAGGCCGCATTGCCCCAGGCCTGTGTTCTCCACAGAACTGCAGAGTCAGCGGTGAGAGTGGGCTGCGGGGGTCACACCTCCTCCCTCAGGCTTATGTTTTCTTTTACAGGATGGCCATCGCACGGAGAACTATATTCCAGAAGGGGGAAGTGCATAACAGGCCATCAGGATTCTGGGGCATGATAAAGAGCGTTAGGGCATCAGCTCCAGGAAGTGAAAGTATCCTTTATCCCTCTATTTGATTCTTTTTCTCTACTCTGGACCAAAGGCAAAAGAAAAAGTAGAATTGGGTTAGTCCCTTCTAGGGTACTTGATGACATCAGAGTCCAAACTGTGGTGCACTCATCTGTCCAGTCCCATACATAATCACAAGCCATTGTCTCTGAGCTGGAGGGGACCTTTCAGGTCATTCTCTCCATTTCACTGATGAGAAAGCAAACCCAGAAACGTTAGTCACACTGGTTTGTGGCACATGTAGGAGCAGAACTGTGGTCTCTGCTTCACAATTCTTAACACTGCACCGTTCTGTTTCCTCTCTCTGCAAAACCACAAAGCATAATGGCTCCCTGACATGGGTAGTTCATATATGCAGTGGCAAGGATGTGTTTCTAACCCTGTCATCATGCACAGATTGCAAGTAGCTCTACATCTCTTAACCGTTTGGTTAAACAAAAAGACAAGGCAGTGCCAGGCATGGTGGCACATGCCTTTAACCCCAGCACTCAGGAGGCAGAGACAGGTGGATCTCTGTGAGTTCAAGGCCAACCTGGTTTACATAGTGAGTTCCAGGCCACCTGGGGCTACAGGGAGGGAAAAAAACAACAACAACCAAGGTTGAAGCCAGATGCCGTGGTCCCAGCACCTGGGAGGCAGGGGCAGGCCAATTTCTGTGATAATGAGGCCTGTTGGAAATCCAGGCCAATGGGGGCTAAAAGAGACCTGTCTTTAAAAAAAAAAAACAATCAAGGTAATTAGGTTAATAGACTGTTCCTGGTCCTACTGGTCCTGGGGTTAACTGTTTCTCAAATCTGCGTAACCAAATCTATATGTGACCCCCTCCCCCATCCCCATACCATCTATCGGTCAGGACTATGAGGCTCAGGTAGGCTAGTTGAAGAAGGATGTAGAGCATTGCTATCGATTATGATGTCATTCAGTGTCAAATGCAGAGAAGAATAAAACAAGTCCAGAATGCTTATGGCAGAGAATCAAAATGGTTAATCAAGGAGCCTATTTTTGTCTCCTATTGTCTAGCAGAGTGCTAAGTGATAGAATGAGCTTATTTCCTGCTTGTGGAAGAGAGATCCCTCCAGAGTTAGACCCTGATGCCGAGTGTCCTGGGCCTCGCTGCTCGCAGCTGCTGTTGAGGGAGGACATGAGTGCTACTGATGCTTGGGTAACAGTAGGAAAGTCACGGGGGAAGGAGCATTTGTATTAAAGGGGTTCTTACTATTTATTACTTTGAAACCAATAAAAGCCAAAGCATAGTTTAAGAAATACATCCAGAAATTTGCCCACTGTCTGAGCTCATGCCTATAATGAGGAAAATAATGAAACTACTCAACTAGTTCTTGGAAAATAGCATTGCTTAGCAGAAAGACCAGGCTTTCCACCATGCCTAATTAGCTACATGACTTTCAACAGGTTATTTAACTCTCTGAGCTTTCCTTGTCTACAAAATGGGTAACAACTGTCTTGTGGGATTGTGGGAGAGTAAAGGATCATAGTGTCTGTAAAGACCTAAAGGAGGCAGTGCCTAAACCCCAACCTCGTTGAAACTCAGTAAATACTGTAGTAATACCATTTCTCAACATGGTATTTCTTCAGATACTATGAAACTATGATTTATTGTAGATCTTATTTGCCATTTGAAACCTTGAGATTATTACATTTGGTTTAACTTAATAGATAAATAAAGCAAAAAACAAGCATGTCAAAGCTTCTGTCTGAGAATCTTGTGGCAGATATTTGCAGAGATGGGGAATTGTTCTGGAAAAGCGTTCCTGGTGGGGAAGCGTTCCTGGTGGGGAAGGACAAGGGAAACATGGGCAGCTCCTGGGATCTGCTCTGTGAAAGAAACCAAAAGCAAATACTGCCATTTTTTGAAACTTCCTTGTGATTTAGACCTTGACCCTGACTGTCTGTCAGATCTTACTCTTATTCAACAGGAAGTGGATGCTTTGGAAGAACTAAGCAGGCAACTTTTTCTGGAAACAGCTGATCTGTATGCTACTAAGGTACAGAGCCAGGAAATAGCTGTGGTTTTAATGTGACTGAAAAGAGAACAAGACCAAGTAGCTTTTCAGAGTCCTCTGTGACCAAGCAATACAAGAGACACCTCAGAGCTTCTGACAAGCCTAGGAATGAGGGGTTACTTGTGGAATAACTCCTGTCGCTGCAAAGTCCTTCCTTGAACACTGATTGCAGAGGGCCTAGAGAGATGGTTCATGGGCTAAGAGCACTATTTGTCCTTGCAGAGGACCTGGGTTCAGTTCCCAGCACCCACATAGCAGCTGACAACCGTCCTTAATTCCAGATCTGGGGATCTGACACCCTCTCTGGCTTCCCTGGGCAATGTATACATGCAGGCAAAACACTCATACACATTTTAGAAAGAAATTGAGGAGATAGAAGAGGCTTTTCAGCCTCTAGGAAGCTGTCCCACACTACCTCCTACTGACCTGGAACAAAAATGGTCACTTTTGGTTTACAAATTGGGCACATTACAAGCAGGGTAGCTGCCTATCTGCCATGGTCTATTCCTATTCAAAAGGACCCAGAGCAAGAAGTGCCTGGCTAATCCATAACTTTGCTATGCACACCCAAGCTACAATATAATTTAATTGTCTTAAAGTTGCAAACTACTCTAATCTTTTTTTGAGGGTAACATCACAGAGGTAGCTATACAGGGTGGCCTGAGCCCACTCACCAGCTGTGTGACCCTAAACAAGTTGTTTGGCCTATGAAGACTCGTTTATTTTTATTTTATTTTATTTTATTTATGTGTATGAATGTACTGTCTGCATGTAGGTTTGTGCACCCGTGTAGTGCAATGCCTCGGAGGTCAGAAGAGGGTGTTGGATTCCCCTGGAACTGGAGTTCTCCTGGAATTGGAGTTACAGACGGTTCTCAGCTGCCATGTGGGTGCTGGGGAGCGAACCCAGGTCCTCTGCAAGAGCGGTCAGTGCTCTTAACCACTAGTCCATCTCTCCAGCCCTCATTTATTTTTTTTAAGACTCATTTATAAAATTAAGGTTATAGAGCATACTTCTTTTTTTTGTCTTTTTGAGACAGGGTCTCCCTGTAGCCCCAGCTGTCCTAGAACTCACTCTGTAGACCAGGCTGGCCTTGAGCTCACAAAGATCCACCTGTTTCTGCCTCCCAAGTACTAGGATTAAAGGCGTGCACCACCACGCTTGGCAGAGCATACTTCTAAGGGCTGTTGTGAAAATTAAAGTAGGTAGGTAGCTTGTGTAAGAAGGTTGCCTCAGTCTCTGGTTTAAAGCAAGCACTCAATAAATGACCCCTACCACCATTTTTTTTGGAAGATTGTATTTTATTTTTAATTTTTGTGTTTGGTGTGGTGTGTGTGTGTGTGTGTACGGACACCTGGTGGGGGGGTGGGGTATGTACACACGTGGGCAGGTACCTGTGGACGCCAGAAGAAGGTGTCAGATCCCCTGGAGCTGGAGTTACCGGTGTTGTGAGCCACCCGATATGGGCGTTCAGCCACATGGGTTCTCTGCAAGAGCAGTATGCACGCTTAACCACTGAGCCTCTCCAGCCCCATACCATTCTAATGTTAGTGCAATGTGAGGATTTTCGAGTCTGCCTAGAAGGTGAAGGAGGAGTACTTATGTTAAAAATGTTTACATTTGCCAGGCGTGGTAGCACCCGCCTTTAATCCCAGCACTTGGGAGGCAGAGGCAGGCAGATCTCTGTGAGTTCCAAGACAGCCGGGGCTAAAGGGAGACCCTGTCTCAAAAATACCACAAAAAAAAAAAGTTTACATTTTAAGCTGGGTAGGATGGCACATGCCTTTAATCCCAGTACTCAGAAGACAGAGCCAAGTGGATTGAGGCAAACCTGGGCTATATATAGTGAGTTCTAGGCCAGTTGGGGCTACAGAGAGGCCCTGTCTCAGAAACTAAAGGTAAATAAAAAAAAGTTTATGTTTTTGCTGAGACTAACCATCTTTTGTATTTGTTTTACCTCAGGAGAGAATTGAATACTCCAAAACTTTCAAAGGAAAATATTTTAATTTCCTGGGTTACTTTTTCTCTATTTACTGTGTTTGGAAAATTTTCATGGTACGTATGTTATGTTTTATTGGTTTTTATTGTTTTATGTGTGTGGTGTGTGAGTGTATAAAAAGTGTGCATGTGGCAGTCAGAGGACAACTTGAAACAGTCTGTTCTCTTCTTCCACCTGGTTGAGTCAGGCTCTGTCTCCTTTTCTGCCAAGCTGCGCACTCAGGTGGGCTGGTTGTCAAGCTTCAGGTAGTTCCCTGTGTCCTGCCTTCATCTTGCCTTGAAGTACTAGGATTACAGATGCAGGCTATAGCATCCAGCTCTCTATTGTGTGGAGGGAAAGGGTCCTAGGGATCAAACTCAGCTCATCAGTGCAGCAAGCACATTTCCTCACTGAGCCATCTCCCTGCTGACTGTGTTCTCCAATGGTCAGAGCTCAGTGATCTTCCTAGAAATGGCCAGCTTTAGACAGGCTTGATTGATACCTTCAGCTCATCTCTGTCACACTTCCAGGGATCTCATTTTCCCCTTTAGAGAACGTAGAAAAGCGGGTTGCATTTTGCTTCTCTCAGAAACCATTAATAAAACCTTATATTATGAAGTGGGGGTTTATTTATATTTATTTTATGTGTTTGCATGTTGCCTGCATATATGTAAGTGCATCACAGGTATTCAGTGTCCACAGAGGCCAGAGAGGGTGTAGGATCCCCTGGAACTGAAGTTATAGACAGCAGTTAGCCGTGTGGGTGTTGAACCCAAGTCCTCTGCACGAGAGCTAGTGCCCACGCTCTTAGCCACCGAGCCATCTCTCTAGCCCCTGTGGGCTTACTGTAAAGTTTGTTGTATACAGTTCTCCAAAATGCTTGTTAGGACCCAACAGTATTTCACCCAGACTCTGACTTTCAACTCCATTTGTCATTTTTTTTATAACACGTACCCTGAAGCTTAAGTCTAAACTAAATTGTAGAATGTGTCTGTGCTGACGGCAGCCGTCTGGAGCACTGTCTGGAATACTGTCTGGAGCACTATCTGGAGCATGTACCTCTCTGCTGTCCTGCTGTTCTTTGGTGTCTTATTCTCCATGTATATTGGAAGTGCATTTGGTTTCTCTTTTTTAAAAATCTACTGAGTTTTGTATTTTACTCAAATTTAGACCCCCTCCCTCATCCTCAGCTTCCCCCCCTCCACCAGATTTCGTGCATTCTGTCATACATGTGAAATCCTTTCTGATAAAGTGTTTGTACCCAGATGTCCCTCCGCACTAGTTCATCCACTGGAGTCTAGGCAGCCTATCCAAAGTCTCGCCCTTAAAGATCTACTCTCCCTCACCCAGCAGTAATCAGTTGCCAATAATGGTTCCTAGGCTAAGGTTGGGGTCTGCTGCCCATTTCTCTCATTCTGTGCTGGGTTTTTGTCTGTTTGAGTTGGCATGGGTCTTGTGCATGCTGTCACCGTTGCTGCAAGTTCATATATGAGCAAGTTCCAGTGACCTGAAAGTTTCTGTTTCCTTATGCTCGTGCCCCAACCCTGGCTCTTAAAATCTTTACTCTCCTTCTGCAGTGGTCCCTGAGCCATGCTTGGGTGAGATTTAACATGGGAGTCTATCCAGGGACACACACTCTGCAGTCTCCTAGTCTCTAAAACTTAGCCCTCGGGGGCTGGAGAGATGGCCTAGCAGTTAAGAGCGCCGACCGCTCTTGCAGAGGACCCGGGTTTGATCCCCAGCACCCACATGGCGGCCAAGAACCGTCTGAAACTCCAGTTCCTGGAGAACTCCAGCTCCAGGAGAATCCGAGACCCTCTTCTGACCTCCACGGCATTGCACGACACAGGTGCACAAACTTGCATGCAGACAGTACATTCATACACATACAGAAATAAATAATTAAAAAAATTAAAAAATTAAAAATAAAAATAAAACAGCCCTCTGTGTGCATCACACTCTCATGTATGAGGAAGCTTCACTGGTGAGAGTTGAAGGACACATCAGTATTCTCTCCACATGCACACACACACACACACACACACACACACACACACACACACACCCCGTTCTGCTATGTTCCATGAGCCTTAGATGTAGAGGTTCCACTATAGATGTGTCACTTGGGGCTGGGCATCTATCAGACATTATTCTTGTGTGTGACCAGTTGTGGAGGTCTGTATTAGTCTCCATCTGTTGCAAAGAGAAGCTTCTTTGATGAGTGGCGTGTGGTATACTTGTCTGTAAATATAAGGATCTGTAGTTAGCATACAGTAAGAAATTTTCATTTGTCTAGAGATAAGACAGAGATGGGGTTTTCTCTAGAGCCTGTAACCTCCAACCGTGTGTATTTGGCTATACTTTACAGTGCCACCCATGAGTTCCCTCCCATTGAGAGGGCTTTAAGTCCAGTTAGATGGCTGTTGATCACCCTAGATGAAGCTTCCACTACTGCACCCATAGAGATAATTTGCTGTGCCGGTCGTCATGGTTATCAGGCTTTACAGCTGGGTTAGACCGTGACTAACTTCTCCCTTAGGAGCTTGCATATCCTGTAAAACTATGAGAGCTCGTCCTCAGGGAGGAGGCTTCCCGGTCGGCTCCAGCTCCATCGTTCCAAGTTCTGTGTCCAAAGTATGTCTTGTCTTCAGCAATTGGGTCTCAACTTCAAGATCCAGGAGACAATCAAGGGCTGAGGCAGCAGCCTTTGTAATTTGGGGTCTTTTGGACTACCCTGGCCAACAACTAGAAGAGAGATTTCTCCTGTCTGGCACTCTGTCCCTTGTTACATACCCTTCAGGTATACTACATATGCACTTAGATTCAGATATTGTATGTGTGTTTTTGTGGGGGTGGGCTGAATTAATACATTTGCCTCTGGCTTGTTACTCCACCTAAGCTTTATTTGTCTCTCCTTTCCCTGTCTAACCACTTCCTCCTTCCCCAGTTGTCCCTATTTTCCCCTTTAATTAACACCTGTCTCCTATTAGCCCCTCCCCCTTGAGCTCCTCCCCCTTACCCCCATGGTTCCTTGTCTTCCTTCCCTCCTCCCTTCCCAGTGGAATACCTCTATCCCCCTATTTCCGCTTGGTGACATCTTCTTCCTACTGTCACCCATCTTTTAGGCTCACTCTTTCCCTCTACCTCCGTGCTTCCTTTCCTTTTCCCTGGCTCCTGCTGTTACATCAGGATATACTCACATATAAAGGATTGGTATTGGTTTCTCTTTACCTCTGACTCTGCTATAGATATCCATGAATTTCTGTATGGTTTATAGAAAGGGCTGATATGACATTCTGGGTTGGTGACTTTCCTGCTGGGGCTTTCTTTGTACAAAGAGCAGCTTTGTCAGCGAGTTAGCTAATTCTGATCAGTGTGGATGAATGGGAGGGGTTGAATTTAATGGAGGTCATGTTATAATAAATTGAAGTCAATATTGTCCCATGACATTTTAAAATCTGACTCACACCATGAGAATGAGTGAAGGTTCTGTTTTCATATAACCAAAGCACTGAAAGATCTTTTTGGACATGCAGCCTTCCAGGGCAGCATGTCATGTGTAACAGCTTTATTGGCATGAAATTGACATGGAATAGCTGTACATAGTACAGTTTGGTAAGGTTTGACAAAGCCAGCCCCCATTACCCAGTTCAGCTAAAGAATGTGCCCACCCATCACAGCCAAGTTCTGATACCTCCTTCATCTAATACCTCCTTCATCTCTCCAGTCCTAAGGCAACAGCAAGCCTGCTTTCTGTCACTAATATATTCGTTTCTATTTCCTAGACATTCATGTAAAGCTATTCTGATAGTTTGTGTCCTTTTTGCTTTTGTTTTTCTTACTTGGCACTATTGAACTCAGGTCATCAGGCTTACACAGCAAGTGCTTTTACCCACTGAGCCATCTCACCAGCCTTGTCTTCTATTGGGACTATCACAGTGGGTATGAAGCAGACTCTGTCATTCTTGAAAGCAGTTTTCTTATTGGGCTCATAGACATTTATTCATTTTATTGAACTTTTCAGAAAATCATTTAGGGGCTCACTAATTCTCCACTTCCTATTTTAGTGGCTTGTGCACAACTCTTTGTTACTTCCTTCTGCTTATTTTGAGTCAGCTCTTAAGTGAGAACTAAGATCCTTAATTGGAAACTCTTCTGAGTTAGGTGTTTTTTTTGCTATAAATTTCTTGTTTCATGCTTGTTTTAACTGGATTTCTCACTATTATGTATTTTTATTTTCATTCAGTTCCAAGTACTTTCTAATTTCTCTTTTGATTTCTTCTCTGGTTCAGTTTAATTAAAATTGTGATAAAATATCCGGGAGCCAGGGATGTAGCTCATTTGGCAGAGTACTTGCCTAGCATGAGTGAAGGCTCCAGCATTGCATAATCCAGGCTTGGCAGCACGTGCTATATGATTCCAGGACTTGGGAGGTGGAAGCAGAAGGCTCGGAAGTTCATGGTCATCCTCAGCTACATAGTGAGTTCTAAGCCAACCTGAGCTACATGAAACCCTATCTCAAAAAAAGGAAAAATCTGGAGATCTTCCGAATACCATTCTCTGCTTGATTTCTAATTTGATACCATGTAATCTAAGAATATATTTGGCATGATTTGAATAGATACCATCAACTAAGCTCAGCACAGTAATGTTACATGTGCTGTGGAGTAGAATGTGTGTATTCTACTCTTGTTTGCTAATATGTTCCATAACTGTCAGGTTAAGTTCATTCACAGTATTGTTAATGTTTTCTGTATTCCAACAGATTCTCTGACTTCTTGTTTTATCAGTTATTGATGGAACAAATCCAGGTCTTTTGGACTTGGGTATTTTTCCTTTTTTTCACTTCTATCAGTTTTTGTTTTATGTTTTTTTTAAGGTTTGGTTTTATTATTTTTAATTACATATATGCATGTATATCTGTGTGGGGATATGTGCTTGTGAGAACAATGCCCACAGAGTCCAGAAGAGGACTCTGGAGGCATTGTCAGGTCCCCTGGAGATGGAGTTAATAGGTGGTTGAAAGCCACCTTAAGAACAGCAAACACTCTTAACTACTGAGCCATCTCTCTAGCCCTCTGCTTCATATATTTTGAAGCTTTGTTTTTGTTGTTCTTTTTATTTTGTGACTCATTTTTTGTAATTGACACATATTTATACATTCTTTTTTTTTTTTCTGTACGTGTATGAATGTACTGTCTGCATGCAAGTTTGTGCACCCGTGTCGTGCAATGCCGCGGAGGTCAGAAGAGGGTCTCAGATTCCCCTGGAACTGGAGTTCTCCTGGAACTGGAGTTTCAGACGGTTCTCGGCCGCCATGTGGGTGCTGGGGATCGAACCCGGGTCCTCTACAAGAGCGGTCGGCACTCTTAACCACTAGGCCATCTCTCCAGCCCATATTTATACATTCTTATGAGGTACAGTATATGCATTGGGCAGGGATCAATTCAGGATAAGTCATATATCCATTTCCTTAAGTTTTGATTTGCCTTTCATTCTAATTTCTCTCTTCTAAACATCTTGAAGAGCTGCAGAGATGGCTTAGTGGTTAAGAGCACTGGCCGCTCTTGCAGATGACCCCGCTTTGGTTCCCAGCACCCACTTGGCAGCAAAAAACCATCTGTAACTGCAGTTGCAAGGGATCTAGCACCCTCTCTGGCCTCCATGGGCATTGTACATACATGGTGCAATTATATACATGCAGGCAAAACATACATACACATAAAATGATGATAAATTCAAAACCATTAAACATATTGAGATATGTAATCCATTATTTTTTATGTTTTCATTTTTTTAGTGTGCAAAATAATGGGTTTCGTTGGAATATTTTGAAGCTATGTTATTAGCCATAAAAACACTTAGAATTATTATTTATCCTTTGTTGAAATTATCCTTTTTTTATAAAATGGCCCCTCTAATACCTGGCTATTTTTGCTATTAAGTCTTTATTAGATATTAATATATCATTCCACCTTCAGCTGACTAGTGTTAGCATAATATATCTTTTGTCCATCCTTTCACTTTCAGCCTATCTGTCTCTTCATATTTCAAGTGAATTTCTTATGGTGACATATGTAGTAGTTGAATTTCTTATGGTGACATATGTAGTAGTTGAATTTCTTATGGTGACATATGTAGTAGTTGGGTCTTGGGTATTTTTATCCAGTTTGACAATCTGCCATTTCACTTGTGTGTTTAGACCAGGGATTAGCAGTCCGTAGTCCCCAGGCAGAGCCAGCCCCACTTGCCTTTGTAAATAAGGTTTTCTTGGAGGGGAGCCAAGCCCTTCCTTTATATGTTACCCTCGCTGCTGTGACACTACAGAGACAGAGTTTGCTGACCTGTGATTTAAACTCTTTACATTCAGTGTAATTATTGACCAGGTCAGATTTATTATTCCATGTGGCTGTTTGTCAGCCATTTATCCTCCCTGTTCTTTTCCTGTTTTTTAAAGTGCCACCTCTGGGATTAATTGGTGTCTTTCATTCGGTCTCATTTGTTAACTTCTTAGCTGTAAGCCATTTTGTCTTCGCTCTCAGAGCATCTGCAAAATAACCACTGGAATTCTTTGCTTCTTGCTTTAACTTCCTCTCCCAGGATGTTAGCTGTCTGACTTCTGATAGGGGGGTGGGTATGCTGCAGCTTTATTGCCCTTGACAGTTATAGAAAAGAGAAAGGTGAAATTGAGACTGTTTGCTATGTGTGAGTAGCCAAAACAGATGTTCTATTCATGCTTTAGATTGAAAGTAGAATTATATTTTGGGAAATGTCAACCTGTAAAATATGTTATGATTATTAATTGATTTTAATGACTTTAAAAATTTTTATTGCATTTATATATTTTGTGAGTGTTTATGTTTGAGCACACATTCTGAAGTCAGAGGACACCTTGCAGATATCAGTTCTCCTTCAGTTGTATGTGTCCCAGGGATTGAATTCAGGTTGTCAGGCGTGGTGGCAGGCACTTCTGTTCACTGAGCCATCTCATCAGCCTTGGAATCACTTTTTCAAACACCGATTATAAGATGTTCTAAGCTGGGCATCACACCTTCGATCATAGTACTTGGGAGGCAGAGGTAGGCGAATCTTTGTGAGTTCAAGGCCAGCCTGATCTACAGAGTGAGTTCCAGGCCAGTTGGGGCTACAGGGAGACCTGTCTCGAAAAGACCCCCCCCCAAAAAAAAGATGTTCTAATGTCAAGGTCTGTCTCTCTGTAGGCAACCATCAATATTGTTTTTGATCGAGTTGGGAAAACTGATCCTGTCACACGTGGCATTGAGATCACCGTGAATTACCTCGGAATCCAGTTTGATGTAAGAGTTGATCTAGATCTCGAATTGTTAATTTTCTGTTCCATCTGGTAATCATGTGACATTCAGGTTTTAATTCCTGAACTTGAGTTCCTTTTGCTCTCTCACTGTCCTTTGGATGTGTTGACAACTCACACAGTACAGTGGTAAAGTGGTTTCACTTTCTTACCATGAAGCCATAAATGATAACCAGTACTCACAGACCTGGGAGTACTCACAGTCCTGGGAGTACTCACAGTCCTGGGTGTGCTTATCGATACAATCCCCCAGCCCACCTGCAGCCCACCTGCAGCCAGCCGCCACTTTGCCCATTTCTCCTCAAGTATTCAGATCTTTAATGAGCTCCTCAAAGACACAACTCACTTTTGACTCTCCTAGTAGAAGATTAATAGCCATTTAGTCTTCCGTGATAGAGCTGAAATGATTTGTGCTGTAAGAAATGATCTTTATCGGGGTTGGAGAGATGGCCTAGTGGTTAAGAGCTCCGACTGCTCTTGCAGAAGACCCAGGTTCAATCCCCAGCACCCACATGGCGGCTGAAAACCATCTTTAACTATAGTTCCAGGGGAATCCGACACCCTCTTCTGACCTCCACAGAATTGCACGACACAAGTGCACAAACCTACATGCAGACAGTACATTCATACACATACGAAAATAAATAAAATTTTTTTAAAAAGAAATTAAAATTAAAGAAAAAAGAAATTATCTTTATCAATTCACTAAGATGTACCTTGGACTAAAAATGGTGTCACCTATATACAATAAGCTAGTTTGGAGGTTTTGTTTTATCATTTCTCCTTATTTCGTAAAATGAATCATAAACACATTATCTCAGGTTCAGGGTCCTTATTTATAGAATAATATATTTTTCTAGTGACCAGTAACTGAAGATGATTAACACTTTGATAATGAGACCAGTGTCACATTCCTCATCCTGGTGTGGACGATTTAGCTTGCTCTGAGCCTAGACACGGTGCATGCTGCCCTCAGTCTTTATCTCAGCAGAGCAAGCTAAGCTGCAGTTCTGGAGAAGCAGTTCTAAGTGTGCTTCTTTATTAAACAGGCCCCACTACATAGCACAAGTTGGCCTCAGACTCACACAATCCTCTTGACTCTGTCGTCTTAGTACTGGGACTCCAAGGTGCGGGCCACAGCGCCCAGCTCAAGAATATCTGTGCACATGCACACATGCTTTTGCATACACATGCAGAGGCCAGAGGGAAGGTGTTAGATGTCTTCCTCTGTTGTTCTCCACCTTCTTTTTTCCTTCATTTTTGGCTTTTTGAGATAGGGTCTCCCTGTAGCCCCAGCTGGCCTGGAACTCACTATGTAAAGCAGGCTGGTCTTGAACTCACAGAGATCCACCTGCCTCTGCCTGTCAGCAGGGTGTTCCGTTTGCATATCTTTCCTCCAGGTCATGTGAGATTTGTGTTCTATGTGCTTTGCTACCAGTGCCTATGTGGTTTCATCATTTTAATTTTTTCCTGGGCTCCATGTCAAGCAGTGTGCTTCCATGTCTGTGCTTTCCCCAGGCTACTTACTTGTATATGTCCATCTCTGATTCATCAATTTCTGCCAATTTTCCTGATTCTGAATTAACAAGCCTTTTAGATGTTAGCACCTCTTCCTCAGGTACTTTCCAGAATCAAATCAAGCACAGATGCACGGTCCCAAAACTATCAAGCGGTTCAGGAGAAATAAAATTTCACCATGTGATTCAAGTGAAATTTAGTACTTCCTAAAGCTTAGCTAAAAATACCCATGTAGTTATTTTTTAGGTATTTTTTATTTTTTTATTTTTTATGTATATGAATGTACTGTCTGCATGTAGGTTGGTGCACCCGTGTCATCCAGTGCGGCAGAGGTCAGAAGAGGGTGTCCAATTCCCCTGGAACTGGAGTTAAAGACAGTTCTTAGCCGCCATGTGGGTGCTGGGAATCGAACCCAGGTCCTCTGCAAGAGCAGTCGGCACTCTTAACCGCTGAGCCATCTCTCCGGCCCCCTATATAGTTATTTTATGAAAAGAAAGATCCTTGCGATTTTATGTGGACAGAGCATCTTTCACGTGTAGCCTTAAAACTGAGCTGCCGATGGGTCACATCCCTCTCCGCACTTAGCCCAGAAATGCTGCCATGTCATTGGCTGTGGTTTTCTGATCATTAGTGTTGTCTCTCTCACTTCACTGCACCTGCTTCCTTTGATCCTTAAGGCTTGACTAAGAACCACTGCAGACTCCCTATAGGTATTTACTTACCACTTCACTCAGGGAAACAAACCACCAGGAGGGGCCTAGTGGAATCCCTTCTCATAGTGGCATAAGTGATCAGAGCTCACATTAGCCTGCAGGCTCTCTGAACGAAATGGAGCAAATTGCTCTTCCTCCTCTTCTGGCGGCAGGTGAAGTTCTGGTCTCAACACATTTCCTTCATTCTGGTTGGAATCATCATTGTCACATCCATCAGAGGACTGCTGATCACACTTACCAAGGTATGTTTCATCATAGAGTTTAAAGGGTCTTACTTGTCAATTGCATGTGACACTATGAAATAATGTCACCTGATGAAGATTCCTGACTTTCAAGATCTTAGCAAAAGTCTTAACTGCTTAGAAGACAAAACAAACAAACAAACAAAAACATTAAAGTACTCTGAACGTTGATGGTAATGTATGGCATCCTACAGATAAGTTCAGAGGAAATAGAAAGGGGCAGGAGTCCTTCTGTTCACTGATGTGGACGTGCCACATCATCTATAACGGAACTTGGCACGTAGCATTCGGTAGATACTTGGAATAACTGAGACAGACATTCGAGGTTAGAATAATTGTAAGTCATTTGTGAAGAAGATCTGGAAGCAAGGAGCAGAAAACTAAGCTGTTTGCTGAGGGACACGAGGAGGCTGCGTCAAGGGGAAGGGAGTCCTCTCCGGTACAAGTGGGGTTTCAAGATCCAAACACCAAACCCAAGGAAAGCAGTTGGGAGGGAGAGGCCTCCAGGCATCTAGCACACCTTGGGAAGAACACAGTGGTTTACAGCCACAGAGCCTGCAGGCCTGGAACTGCTGTTGTAATGTTGTGTCATGATACTGGGGTCATGTGCATCACAGCTTCTGAAGTTTAACAGCAAAAGAATCTTTGGTTAGGAAGTTGCAGTAAAACTACCACCTACCTCAAGGAGGAAGCTGAATATTTTTAGAGTCTATTTTAAGTCCTTTTTGTATGGCCTTAAATTTTTAACTGTTCTGAACAGGATTGTAGCTTGGGAGACAGTTCATTAAAGGTTAATTGTGTAGCTTATTGTTCATGACACAGGAATCTAGCCGTACTGTCTAAATTAATTTCTTTTTCCCTTTAAGTTCTTTTATGCCATCTCCAGCAGTAAGTCCTCCAATGTCATCGTCCTGCTATTAGCACAGATAATGGTAAGTCTGATGAGCTAGCTTTATGTCTTCAGTTGTAAAATGCCAAAAATGTGATTGGGGGTAGGAGAGTGGTTGGGACAAGGGTTTGTGTGGCCTCAAAGTCATGACGTAGCCAAGGTTGGCCTTGGTTGTTTTTTGTTTTTTGTTTTTTTTTTTTTTTGGGGGGGCGCATCTTTTTGAGACAGGGTTTCCTGGAACTTGCTGTGTACACCAGGCTGGCCTGGAATTCAGAGATCTGCCTGCCTCTGCCTCCTAAGTGCTGCGATAAAAGCATGCACCACCACATCCAGCCACCCCCCCTTTTTTTTTAAGACCAGATCTTACTATGCAACCCTGACTGTCCTGAAACTCTTTACCTTACCTATACCAGACTGGCCTCAAAGTCAGAGCTCCACCTGTCTATGCCTTCCAAGTGTTGAGATTAAAAGCACGTGCTACCATGCCCAGCTTAGAAAGGTGGATTTATGTTTTTAAGATTTCTTATTTTAGCCGGGTGTGGTGGCACATGCCTTTAATCCTAGCACTTGAGAGGCAGAGGAAGGTGGATCTTTGTGAGTTCAAGGCCAGCCTGGTCTACAGAGTGAGTTCCACGACAGCTGGGGCTCCAGGGAGACTGTCTCGAAAAGACAAAAAAAAAAAAATCTTATTTTTTACTTATGCATATGTAGAGGGGAGGGGGTGTGCGTGGGAGTGTGGGGACCCCTGGAGGTGGAGTTGAAGGCAGTGTGAGCCACTGAATGTGGGTGCTTGGAATCAAACTCATGTCCTCATAAGAACGGTACACGCTCTTAACTGCTGAGTCACCTCTCCAGACCAGAAATGTATTTTAAATGGTTTAAGTTGGGCCAGTGACATGGCTCAGTTGCTAACTTGCCACCAAGCCCAACAGCCTGAGTTTAATCCCCTGGACCCGTGGTAGGAGAGAATTCTGACCTTCACAGGCACACTGTGGTGGGCTCGTACCCACCCACATGTGGGCACAAATTTTAAAATGTGATGTGAAAATTAGTAGTTCAAGTGTCCTCTGACCTGCCACTCATAATACCCAAGAGAAACTTCTGAATTAATTGCTGCTTGACTCCACAGGGCATGTACTTTGTGTCTTCCGTGCTACTGATCCGAATGAGCATGCCTCCAGAATACCGCACCATAATCACAGAGGTCCTGGGAGAACTTCAGTTCAACTTCTATCACCGTTGGTTCGATGTCATCTTTCTGGTCAGTGCCCTCTCCAGCATTTTGTTCCTCTACTTGGCTCACAAACAGGCACCAGAGAAGCGCATGACACTGTGAACTCAGACCCACAACAGACTGTTAGATGCCAGTTGTGTCAAAAGAGGGGACTTGGGCCTCAAGTTCTTTAAACAGTAGCACACTCTACTCCAGCTCATGCCTACCTCCTGATCCTAACAGCCTCTTGAGAGGACTCTAGGCAGCACACAGCAAAGATCATGTGTGGATCTGAGGTGGTCGAGAGGAGAGGGTGCTGGGGCAGACCCTGAGGATGCACTGGAGCTCTGGAGCAGATGTCTGGTAGCCAGACACATCCAAAACTTATGGCTTTCCTTTGAGACCAGCTTATTAAAGTCAGTTTGTAACACTCTGTCCTTGGTTCACTTAGCAACATTGCTCGTTATGCTTGTGTGCCCTAACATGAGATGGCATCCCCCCCCTCCCCCCGCAAACTCTGCCCTAGAAATACCCAAGAGACTGCCTTTCCTAGAAAAATACCCAAGAGGCTGCCTTTCCTAGAAAAATACCCAAGAGGCTGCCCTTTCCTAGGAAAATACCCAAGAGGCGGCCATTTCCTAGAAAAATACCCAAGAGGCTGCCTTTCCTAGAAAAATACCCAAGAGGCTGCCCCTTCCTAGAAAAATACCCAAGAGGCTGCCCTTTCCTAGAAAAATACCCAAGAGGCTGCCTTTCCTAGAAAAAGGCTGCTAGGCATCTGGAAAAGTTTCACCAAAGGCAATTTTAGGTCTACCACTATCTTGTGTTTTGTTTTGTTTTGTTCTTTTTTTTATTTATTTTTTAAGGGATTCACAATGTAAGAGCCCAGTTGTTTTCAGATCACATTGATGTTGCTCAGTTTGCCTTACAACTAGGTAGTTAGTGTTAGTATCCACAGATGAGGGACACCATTTGTTGTTTGTTTTTCGAGGAATGTGTTACGTCACTGAGCATGATATCCTCTAGTTCCATCCATTTACCTGCAAAGTTCATGATGTCATCTTTCTTTACTGCTACATAGAACTCCATTGTGTAGATGTACCACATTTTCTCTATCCACTCGCCAGTTGAGGGGCACTTTGGTTGGTTCCAGCTCTTTGCTATTGTGAAGAAAGCTGCAATAAACATGGCTGTGCATATATCTCTGACTCATGTATCTCATGAGTCTTGTGGGTACATACCCAGGAGTGGTATGGCTGGGTTAGGTGGCAAGTTTATTCCGAGTCTTCCAAGGGTTCTCCACACTGCTTTCCATAATGGCTATACGAGTTTACATTCCCACCAGCAGTAGATGAGTGTTCGTTTCCCTTTCCCCACAACCTCTCCAGCACTTGGTATCATTTGTTTTCTTGATCCTAGCCAGTCTTATTGGAGTGAGATGATATCTTAAAGTGGTTTTAATTTGCATTTCCTTATTATCAACATTGAACACTTTTTAAGATGTTTCTCAACCATCTCTGATTCCTCACTTGTGAAGCCTCTGTTCAGCTCTTTGCTCCATCTTTTGAGTGGGTCATTTGTTTTCTTTCTTCTTTGTTTTTTTGAGTAGTTTACATATTCTGGAAATAAATGCTTTGTCAGATGTATCTGTGGTGAAGGTTTTCTCCCAGTGGGTGGGTTTTCTCTTCACTTCCTTGATTGTTTCTTTTGATGTACAGAAGCTCTTGAGTTTAATGAGGTCCCATTTGTCAATTGTTGACCTTTAATTCTTGCACAGGTGCTGATTTTAGGAAGTCTTTTCCTATGCCTATATCTTGTAGGTGCTGTCTGATTTAGGAAGTCTTTTCCTATGCCTATGTCTTGTAGTCTGCTGTCAACTTTTTCTTCTATCGCCTTCAGAGTTTGGGGGTTCCTGTTGAGGTCTTTGATCCATCTGGAGTTGACTTTTGTACAGGGCAAGAGGTAGGGGTTTAATTTCATTCTTCTACAAGTGATGATCCAGTTTTGCCAAATCCGCTTGCTGAAGATGCTATCTTTCCTCCATTGTATCTTCTTGGCCCCCTTGTCAAATATGAAGTGGCTAAAATTGTATGTGCTCAAGTTTTGATCTTCTGTTTTTGTTCCATTGGTCAACAGGTCTGTTTTTGTGCCAGTACCAACCAGTTTTTATGACTATAGTCCTGTGGTATAGTTTGAAGTCTGGTATAGAGATCCCCCCCTGTATTGTTCTTTTCATTCAGGGTTGTTTTGCCTATTCTGGGGCTTTTGTTTTTCAAAATGAAATTAAGGACTTTTTTTTTCCAAGTCTGTGAAGAAACTCTTGGGGATTTTAATTGGGATTGCATTAAATCTGTACAAGAGTTTGGGTAGAATGGATATTTTTACTATATGAATTTTCCCAATCCATGGGCATGGGAGGTTTTTCCATCTTCTGATGTCTTTTTCAATTTCCTTCTTCAGGGGTTTAAAAAATTTTTTTGTAAAGATCTTTGGTGTCTTTCGTTAGTTTTGATCCTAGGTATTTTATTGTTTTTGAGGCTATTGTGAGTGGGAAGATCTCCTTGAATTCCTTCTTCAGTTGCTTATTGTTAGTGTAAAGAAAGGCTACTGATTTTTCTAGATTTATTTTGTATCCTGCCACTTTACTGAAACTCTTAATCGTTTCTAGGAGTTTTCTGGTGTTTTTAGCATCCCTTAAGTAAACAATCATATCATCAGCAAAAAGGGATAGCTTGACTTCCTCTTTTCCAATTAGTACTCCTTTAATTTCCTTTTCTTTCCTTATTGCTCTAGTAAGTGTATCAAGCACTATATTGAAGAGGAGTGGTGACAGGGGGCAACCTTGCTGAGTTCCTACCTTTAAGGGGAATGCTTCTGTCATTTCTCCATTTAGGATGATATTGGCTGTGGGTTTCCTGTATATGGCTTTGATTACATTGAGGAATGATCCCTCCAATCCAACTGCCTCTAGGACTTTTAAACATGAAGGGATGCTGATTTTGTCAAAGGCTTTTTCTGCGTCAATTGAGATGATGCTGTGTTTTTTTCTTTCAGTCCATTATATGCTTGATGATAGTTTATTGATTTTCTTATGTTGAACCATCCCTGCATCTCTGGGTATAATCCAACTTGGTCAGATGGATGATGTTTTGAGATGTGGGTCTGTAATGTGGTTTGCAAATATTTTGTTGAGAATTTTGTGCACTGTGTTCATTAACGAGATGGGTCTGATAGTTCTCCTTTTGGTTGTATCTTTGCCTGTTTTGGTATATAGTGATGCTGGCTTCATAGAAGGGATTTTGGGAAGAATTCCCTCGGTTGTATCCTCTGAACAAGTTTGAGTAATAATGGTGTATAAGTCTTTTTTAAATGTTTTATAGAATTCTGCTGTGAAAACCATCTGGGGCTGAGCTTATTTAGTTGGGGTTTCTTATTACATCTTCAATTTCTTCATATATTATGGGTCTGTTTAAGCTATTGATCGCTTCTTGGTTGAGCTTTGGTGATTCCCAGGATTTCAGATATTCATTCATTTCTCCTAGGTTTCAAACTTAATATAGATTTTAAGTATTCACATATGATTGTCTGGATCTTTCATTGTTGGTGGTGATATTTCCCCTTCATCATGGATCTATTGATTTGGAGTTGTTCCTCTTTCTTTTGGTTAACTGGGCTAGAGCGCTGTGTATCGTGTTTATTCCCTCAAACAACCAATTTTGGATGCATTGATTTTTTTTTTTTGTATTGTTTCTTTGTTTCTATTTCATTGATTTTGCTCTGATGTTTTGTTATTTTTTCTTCCTGTCTGTTGCATTTAGATTCATCTGTTTTTCTCTCAGTGCTTTTAGCTGTAGTGTTAGATCATTCACTTGTGCTCTTTCTGTTTTTTCTAATGTAGGCACCCAGGGCTATAAATTCCCTCTTAGGAACTGCTGTTTAAGGTAGCCCATAGGTTTTTGTTGTGTTGTATCCATTGTCATTCAGTTCCAGGAATGTTTTATTTCTTTATTTCTTCCTTGACCCATTCATCATTCAGGAGGGTTTCATTTAGTCTCATTGTGTTCTTGTAGATAGTAGGGATTATCCCTGGTTCTGAAATGAGCTTTATTTATGCTGTGGTCTGATAGAATGCATGAAATTATTTCAATCTTTTTGTATTTGTGGAGTTTTCCCTGTGTCCCAGTATATGGATTTTGGAAATGTTCCACAGGTGTCTGAGTAGAAAATAGATTCTCTGGTATTAGGGTGGAATAATTCAGCATAGATGTCTGTGAGGTCCCATTTGGTGTATCGTATCATTAAGTTCTAATGTCTCTCCGTAGTTATTTTTTGTCCAGTGGACCTTCCAAAGGGCTCAGTGGGTATTGAAGTCCCCCTACCTATGAGTGTACGGGGTTAATCTGTGCCTTGAGGAGGTCTGGAGAATGGTTCCTTATAAAGTTGGGTGCACCAGAGTTTGATGCATATAGATAATATAATCATGATTTGTGAAATCTTCATGGTCAAGTTTCCTTTGATAAAACATAATAATGCCTTTGTCTCTCGTTAATTTCCTTCACTTTGAAGTCCTTTTTTGATAATGTATAAAATAGCAAACAGCTGCTTCTTTTTGGTAGCATTTGCTTGGAATATTTTTTCCATCCTTTCATCCCTTTAAGGTGGTGCCTATCCTTGAAGGAAGATGTGTTTCTTCGTAGACCAGCATATAGATGGGTTTCTGTTCCTAATCCAATCATCCCCGTCCTATGTCCTTTTGATTGGGGGAGTTCTAGTCCATTAATATGTTAAGGTTATGATAGGTTTGTGTGCTTCCTTTCACCTTATTATCCATTTGTATTTTTGTCTAGGTTTCTACTTCTGACAGTTATGCTTTACTAATTCTCTTTCTAGGTGCCTGGGAATAGTTGGTCCCTTGTTTCTTCGTCCTTTGAATTGCTTCAAGTATCTCTGAAGGGTTGTGGTTCTTTTGGACATGTATTCTATCATCTTGTCTTTTATTCATGGAAGATTTTTTTCTCTCTCCTTCAACTATAATGAAAATTTTTTTAATGGGTATAGTAACACTGGGCTGTGGCATCTATGGTTTTAACACACTGGGAATGAGCTTTGCTTCCATTTCTTGCTTTCATGTTTTGCACTAAGTCAGTTGTAATTCGGATGGGTTTCCCTTATATGTAACTTGTTTTTTCTCTTGTGGCTTCAGAATTTTGTCTTTGTTTTGGGTGTCCTAGAGTTTTAACTTGAAGGCATGGAGAGTCTTTTCTGATCTTGTCTGTTTGAGTTTATGTGCTTCTTGTATGTTTTTTGTTTGTTTTTTAGTTTGGGGAAATTTTCATCTATTATTCTGTTGAAGATCTGATCAATACCTTCTCTTGGGATTCTTCTCCTCCTCTAGTCCTATGATGTGGAGGTTTGATCTTTCATAGTGTCACACTTCCTGGTTGTTCCACTTTTGTGTATTTTAAATTTTTATTTTCAGTAATCTTACACGCATATTGAAGTTTCTCTCATATGTTGGTAATTACTATGTTACTGTGGTAGCAGGTCGACTGATATTCACGTTTTGTTCTTTGCTTCTCCATTCTACTTCTGAGGCCTTCTCCATTCCATTTTCCTCCTGGATTTCGAGTGAGTGGTTTCTTGATTCCTTTTTCGGATTAAGGTTCAACTCTGTGTTTCTTATTTCACTTCCTTTTGGAGCTTCTCAATCTCTTCTGATAGCTCCTTTTTGCCTGCTGGGTTGGTTTCCTGTATTCTTTTTCAGCATGGATTCCTTTCAGTGTCCACTTCCTGCAGAGTTTGTCATTCTGCTAGCGTCCGTTTCATGAGTCTTTCATTCTCTCTTGTTCTGGACGTTGTGTCTTTTATATTCTTTATTTCTTTGAATATGATCTAACATTAGTTCACTCTAAGGAATGCTGTCTTCGGGCCCTCCCAGGGGGATCCAATTGTAGAAGCATCTCCGCAGGGTTTGTAGAAGCTATGAAGTGTGGAATTTCAATCCTCGCACCTTGGTCACCAGGATGTCTGTCCTTTGTTTGTGTCCCTGGCATGTGGGGTTTCTCTTTGCCTGTATTCAGAATGCAATCCCAATGCCTCTTCACCTGTGTGACGGCTTTGGCTTGCCTCCTTAGCCACTAAGAGGCCTTCATATGCTATTTGTTTGTATTCTCCTTGCTCTATGGAGTGTTGATTTGTCTAGTCTTTAGGCTTTCTGATCTGAAGTCTCAATCGCACTCTTCCCTTTCGTTTTCTGAAGGTTTCTCCAAAGAATCCAGTTGAACACTCCCTTCCCAATCCCCAAGGGGGTGGAGTTAAATGGTTATGCCTGTCTTAGCCCCACACCGCCGGTACTCTGGGCTTCAGATGGTCCTGGGAAACCCCCAACCTAAGCTCTGTGCACACAAGTCGAAGTGTCAACAGGCACCTTTATACAGCTAGGGGGTACAGGAACTCTGCCCCCACAGCCACACCAGCCAATTGGGCCAAACATCAGCAAAGAAAATTTAATCCAATCAAACAATCTGCTCCTACCTGTGCTTCAAGGTGGTCCTGGAAACTCCCTGATCCAAGCTCTGTGGTCACTCCCCATTTTTTAAATGTAGAGGCCAAGCTAAGAGCTATAAACTTCATCTTAGGACTGCTATTAAAACACCTCCCATGATGTGTTCGTGTTAAGTTTGTGTTGAAATGTACGCATAATATCCTTTTGATTTAGTTCCCACAGTAAATAACTTATATTTCTATTGTCTCGCTTGACATCCTGAATCATGCATGCAGGAGTATGGTGAATGAATACTCCCATGTAGATTACTTGTAGAGGCTTTATTTTGCTAGTGATTTTTTTTTTTTTTTTTTTTATCATAGTACTGTCGGCGTCTTAATCCGAGACAGGATGCATCCCTAGTAGACCCAGCATGGTCCTAGAACTGCTACTCTGTAGACGTCGAGCGCTGCCTTGAACGCACAAAGTCATTGCCGATCCATGGACCTGCCTGCCATCCGTTCCAAGTGCTAGGATTAGGAGGCGTGCATAAGCCACCAGTGGCGAAAGACGGGTCACGCCGGCCAGAGCTATTGATATGTTTAAGCGATCTCAAATTGCATTGTGGTCTATGAAGAATGCATGGATTTTTCAATTTTTTTGGTTAAGGTTTGTTTATGTGCCCCAGTAATGTGGTCAGTTTAGCGAAACTTCACGAGGTGGTTCTGAATAGAAAGTGTATTCTGCGGGCTGGAGAGATGGACCCACTGCGCTTGCAGAGGACCCGTGGTTCTATTCCGAGCACCCACGTGGCAGATAAGAACCATCTTTAAACTCCATCTTCCCAGAGTAAATCTGACTACCCTCTTCCTGATCGCCGCAGCGACATTGCATGACACTGGTGCAACCAACCTACATGCAGACAGTATATGGCAAGTAAAACAATACATTAAAAAAAAAAATAACAATAAAGGTCAATTCTTTGGTATTATGGTGGAATATTTGGTAGATTTTGTTAGGTCCATTTGATTATGATGTCATCCCTTTATTCATATGTACCCTGTTTTAGTCTTTGTCCTGGTTAACCGTCTATTGATTAATAGTGGGGTATAAGTCCGCTAACATGTTGTTACTGAGTTTGGGGTTAATATGTGTCTTAAAGTCCTGTTACTGTTTTTATGAAATGGGTACACCAGAGCTTAGCCTACCAGATATGTTCATGATTGTGTTATCTTCTTGGTTAGTTGTTCTTTTGATCAGAATGAAATGACCGTCATCTTTTCTGATTCGTTTTAGTTTGAAGTCTGTTTGTCAGATATTAGAATTGTAACCCCTCTTATTTCTTGATGCCATTTGCTGTCAATAATTTTTTTTCCCATTCTTTTGTCTTAAGGTATTGGCTATCTTTGAAGGTGATTTGAGTTTGCTTGAACACAACAAAAAAATAGATTTTTTGTTTTTTTTTTTTTTTATCTTTTGGCCTTTTTGAGCCAGAGTCTCCCTGCCTCTAGCTCCCCAGCTGTCCTGGAACTCACGCTGTGACATGTTTGGCCTTGACTCACAAAGATCACCTGCCTCCGCCTCCCCAAGTGCTAGGATTTAAAGGTGTGCACCCCCAGTCCAGTGATTGTTTTTTTGTTTAATTTCTTAATCCATCAACTAGCCTGTGTCTTTTTTTTTTTTATTTTTTTAATAAATATTTAAAAATATTGAAAAATAAATAAAATATCAAATAATGAAAGAAGTGTGTTGGTTACTGTCATTTTAATTTCTGTTTCATTCTTGGTCTAATTTTTATGTTTCTACAATTATACCGTCCTTATGCCTCTTGGGTAGCAGTCCAATATCCTTCTTCAGTGTCCTGTGTATTGTGATGGTTTAATCCTGGGTGTCAACTTGACTGGACTAGGAACAAATAAGAGAAAAGGATCTTTGGGTTGGACTACCTCAACCCGGATGGCCCACCCCAAATTTGGCGTTACATTCTGCTGGCAGGCAGTATTAAAGGCCATGCCAGAGGGATGGTCCCTTTTTCCCGAGGCTTGACTCTCTCTTACTGGTGAGTTTTGTCTTTACTGCTGTGGATCAACCCTATGGATCCCAGCGTGTAATGAGACCAGCAGACCTCCTGGAATCCATCGGGCCTCAGCACCAGATTGGGACTATTGAGACCTCCAGCCTTGCTGACTGAGCATTT
>VZQC01003872.1:1607767-1682587 GCA_009823505.1 Rhizomys pruinosus
TTTTTTGGTCTTTTCGAGACAGGGTCTCCCTGTAGCCCCAGCTGTCCTGGAACTCACTCTGTAAACCAGGCTGGCCTTGAACTCACAAAGATCCGCCTGCCTCTGCCTCCCATGTGCTAGGATTAAAGGCGTGTGCCACCACTCCTGGCTCCGTATTTCCACTTCTTTTGGAGCTTTTCAATCTCTTCCTGTAGCTCTTTGCCTCGCTGGTTGGTTTCCTTATCTTTTTCAGCATGGGATCTTTTCAGTGTTTCCACTTCTCGAGTTTGTCATTCTCTAGGTCCTTCTTGAGTCTTTCATTCTCTCAGTTCTGACTTGTTCTTTTATATTCTTTGATTTCTTTGAATATGTCTGAACTTGTTCCTCTAAGATCTGTGTCCTGGGCCATCCCACTGTAGGAATCTCCCACAGGGTTGGTAGAGCTTGGTGTGGAATTATCCTGCACCTTTCCCATGTCTCTTCTTCGTGTCTCTGGCATGTGGATTTCTCTTTGCCTGTATTCCAGTGTGAATCCCAAATGCCTCTTCATTGTGTTGAAGGCTTGCTTGGCTTGCCTCCTTCAGATGCCTTCATTATTTTTCTCCTTGCTTATAGAGTGTTGACTTGTCTACGTTTTAGGCTTTCTGTTGGAAGTCTAACTCATTCTTCCCTTTGTTCTGAAGGTTCTCCAAAGAATCCACTTGACACTCCCTCAGCAATTCCAGTTTTGGGGGGGGGGGGTACTCTGTGCTTCAGGTAGTCCTAGGAAATCCCTAATCTAAGCACTGTGCACTCAAATCACAGTGGCAATAGGCTCACCTCTTATACCAGCTGGCAGGGAGACTCCCCCGAACAAGACGATGATTGAATTATCCAACAGACCAATGAGACGCTTATCCAACAGCCCTGTGATAGAATTATCCATCTTGATTCGATTTGTAACAATCTTGTACAAAATTCATATATATATATATGAATATATATATGAATTTTATTTGTTTTACATATATATATGTAAAACAATTAAGAAAAGAATTATCCAAGGATCTGCCTGGATGAAGTGCCTGGCTCCTACCTGTGCTTCAGGTGGTCCTAGGAAATCCCCAATCTAAGCTCTGTGCACTCAAGTCCTATTTTGTGTTTTGTGTGTATGTGTGTGTTTGTGGTCTTTTTGTACTCCCAGCCAGCCTGGAATTCCGCCTGGTCTCCCTCTCAGAAATATGCCTGCTTCTGCCTCCCAAGTGCTAGAATTAAAGGCATGTGCCTAACGCTGGGCATGGTAGCACATGCCTTTAATCCCAGCACTCAGGAGGTAGAGGCAGGCAGATCTCTGAGTTCAAGGCCTACCTGGTCTACAGCGAGCTCTAGGCCAGCTGGGACACACACAAAAAAAGCAAATCATAAAAATATTACACCTTTGAGTCGGGCTTGGTGGCACACACCTTTAATCCTAGCACTTGGGGAGCAGAGGCAGGTGGATCTGAGTTCAAAGCCAGCCTAGTGAGTTGGAACTCACATAGTGAGTTCCAGGACAGCTGGGACTAACAGACCCTGTCTCAAAAAGAAAAAAAAAAAAAAAAAAAAAAAAAAAAAAAAGGCATGTGCGCCACCATCCCGGCCGGTCTGCCAGGTTTGGTTTGGTTTGTTTTGTTTTGTTTTTTTTAGTCCCAGCTGGCCTGGAGTTCACTCTGTAGGCCAGGCTGGCCTTGAACTCAGTTCTGCCTGGCTCTGCCTCCGGAGTGCTAGGGTTAAAGACGTGCGCCACCACACCCAGCTTAATTTTCTTTTAAATGAGTATGAGAGTGAATGGTGTCCATTAACTGCATAGTGAAGTTGCTTAGGGTTTCTTTCCATCTGCCTCCATGCTGTGCAGTAAGACAGTGAATAGCTGTTAACTGGAACAAGCCCTTTCCCTTCCTGAAACAAACTCTTCATCTATAAAAGGATGTTGGGGAACTTTACTCAAATGCAGTTTAAGAAAATTCTGAATTGGGGGCTGGAGAGATGGCCTAGTGGTTAAGAGCATCAACTTCTCTTGCAAAGGACCCGGGTTCAATTCCCAGCACCCACATGGCGGCTAAGAACCGTCTTTAACTCCAGTTCCAGGGGAATCTGACGTCCTCTTCTGACCTCTGCGGCATTGCACGACACAGGTGCACAAACCTACATACAGACAGTACATTCATACACATACAAGAATAAATTTTTAAAAAAATTTAAAAAAAAATCTGAATTGTGTTGCCTGGAAGTCTCCTTTTATTACAAAGGTCATAGTCAATTTTATCCTGTTTGGGGTTTCTGGAAGCATATGAAAATTAAAGCCTAAAATGTTTCTATCAGAGCAGGAGAGATGGCTCTGGTAGGAACCAGTACTCGCTGTCTTACGTAGGTACGAGCACTTGCTGCTCCTACAGGACTCAAGTTCAGTTCCTAGCACCCATGTCAAGTGGCTTCTAAACCATCTAACTCCAGCTCCAAAGGATCTGACTTCTTCTGGTGTCTGCAGGCATACATATAAATAAAAATCAATCATCTACGGCAGGGCATGGTGGTGCACGCCTTTGATCCTAGTGCTTGGGAGGCAGAGGCAGGCGGATCTTTGTGAGTTCAAGGCCAGCCTGATCTACAGAGTGAGTTCCAGGACAGCTGGGGCTAAAGGGAGAACCTGTCTCAAAAAGACCAAAAAAAAGAAAAAGAATTTTTAAAAAAAATCAATCTTCTAAAACTATGTTTAGACAGCCCTGCTCAGATTATCTAACAGAGGAGCTGCAACCAACCCAAAGCATTTTAAGGAAATTTATTAAATAGTAGCCACAGCATTGCTACAAAAATCATAATTGTAATAGGATTGTCTGCTCTGAGACTTTCAGTAGCTGCTCTCACGTAGACAAGAATCATCTTCGGTGCTGAAGGAGCCTTCAGAAGCAATCATTAACAGAAATGGAAAGTAGAACTTTGGAGGATACCACATAAAAAACTTGGCTCCTGCCTTCCATCTACATTGAGCATAAATAAGCTGTCTACAAGAGAAGGCCAAAGACAGAGACAACAGAAGACAGTCACAAGGGATGAATGATTCCAGAGGAGTTGGAGCAGGGACAGCAGATGCGTGACAGCTCCTTCCGGGAATATGGACTAGGAATCCTGTCAGCCAAAGCCATCGTTTGTTCTCCTCACATCTCCGTATCTTCAGAGTCAGCAGAAGAATGCGAGGCTGTGCTGTGAGCCTGTGCAAGAAAAAACCAAGGACTTACGGTGGCAGAGCGGGAGCAACAGGAGGGTTGATCTGATCTAGAGCTGCATGGCCTACGTCACAGAGTAAGGCCACTTGCTTCTAGAAAACATGATCTAAAGCTACACTTGCCTTGGTTCCCAGCTTACATTTGACACGTAAACAAATTTCTCAATGGCAATATATATATGCACGTGTAATTTCCATAAGACACTATAATGCCATGATTGACCTCACCGATCAGTAAAACTAATATAATGAGCCGGGCGTGGTGGCGCACGCCTTTAATCCTAGCACTCGGGAGGCAGAGGCAGGCGGATCTTTGTGAGTTCAAGGCCAGCCTGGTCTACGGAGTGAGTTCCAGGACAGCTGGAGCTACAGGGAGACCCTGTCTCGAAAAAGACCAAAAAAAAAAAAAAAAACTAATATAATGGAAAAGTACTGAAACTTTTCAGATTTTTATTTACATAGATGCATAGGTGTCTGGGTAAGTATATGCTACGTGTGTGCAGGTGCCCCACAAAGACCAGAAGAAGGCGTCACATCCACTGGAATGAGTTATAATCCATTGTGAGCTGCCCCATGTGGGTGCTGGGAACTGAACTTGGGTCCTCTGACAGACCAGTGAATGCTCTTAACCACTTGGCCATTTCTCCAGCCCTCTGTACTGAAATTTTTAATTAGAGCCCTGTCATAAATTTCCTGTATGAACTTGGATGTCAGTTCACTTTTGAACCTCTAATTCATCTATGAAGAGAAATTTGACAAAATGTTTTGACAAAATTAGTTGTAACATCTGCCAGTTGTTTAATATTTATCCTAATCATCTCCATTTTAACTCATTTCGAGCCAGATAATGTTCAAAAGATTTTACTGATAACAATCCTACAAATTATACCTGTTTTATTAGTAGAGAACAGAGCAGGTAAACCTTTTCATCCAACACTGGTGATAGAACCAGTATCTGAACTCACATGACAGAGTTGGGTTCTTTCAGTCTCCATTAAGATTCTGATAAATACTGTGGCTAGAGAAATGGCTCAGTGGTTTGATTCCCAGCACCCACCGGGCAGCTAACAACTGTCTGTAACTCAAGTGCCAGGGGATACTACACCGTCCTCTGACCTCTGCATACACTGGACAACATAAGTGCACTTAAAAGAAAAGCCTGTCCTGCCAGACGTGGTGGCACACGCCTTTAATCCTAGCACTTGGGAGGCAGAGGCAGGCGTATCTCTGAGTTCAAGGCCAGCCTGCTCTATATAGTGAGTTCCAGGACAGCCAGAGCTTCAGGGAGACTGTCTCAAAAAGACCAAAAAAAAAAAAAAAGAAAAGAAAAAAGCCTGTCCTTGATCTCTTCTACACAGTAAAATATGATCTTTGTGTTGCTAAAGTTTTGGAAAATCTGGGTGCACAGACATGAGGCCTACTTAGGAACTGTGTTATCTTCTAGTAAGACAGATCACAAAGAATGGATTACTACTCACCCGTTCCTTTGCCGTGTGAGAGTCCTGCTCTGACTCTACTGATGTTTCTCCTTTGGAATCGGAGCAGGTGCCCAGGGAATCAGAGCAGGTGCCCAGGGGATCAGCCATGGAGGAAACAATCGGGATTTTCTTAGCTTGAAAGTAATCGTAGGCCTCCTTCCCACAGACCAAGAGTGTGACATTGTTCCCGCTGCTCTGGATTCTGTCCACCACTTTCTCATAGGGTTCATCTAGCACATTCTCCCCATTCACTTCAATGATCACGTCCTCGTTCTCCAGCCCAGCCTCGTCAGCAGGGCCACCCTTCTGTACCTGTGAATAGAGGTTCTGAGGCATCAGTTCTAAATACGAGACAGGGCTTGCTAGATAGCTTCCCTTCACAAGAGAGTTTGAGGATTTTTTTTTTTTTTTTTTTTTTTCCAAGCCCCCTATTTTTCACAATCTTCATTGAGGTTCTTAGTTGTGCCCTCTTCAGGTTGGTATTCTTTGTCTGCTTCCTCCATTTCTGCTTCTTAGGCTTTTTCCGTTTCTTTCCTCTTGCGATTGAGTATTTCCTTTTTTCTTTTCATCTGTGATTTATTTTATTTATTTTTTTTTTTTTTTTTTTGGTCTTTTCGAGACAGGGTTCTCCCTGCAGAACCAGCCTGTCCTGGAACTCACTCTGTAAAAACCACGGCTGGCACTTGAACTCCAAGATCCCGCCTGCTCTGCCCTCCCATTGTGCCTTTTTCAGGATTAAAGGGTGTGCCACACAATCCTGGCTCGTTATTTCACTTCTTTTGGAGCTTTTCAATCTCTTCTATAGCTCTTTTTGCCTCGCTGTGGTTGGTTTCCTGTATCTTTTCAGCCATGGATCTTTCAGTGTTTCCACTTCTCGAGTTTGTCATTCTCTAGGCTCCTTTCTGAGTCTTTCATTCTCTCAGTTCTGACTTGTTCTTTTATATTCTTTATTTCTTTGAATATGTCTGAACTTGTTCCTCTAAGATCTGTTCTTGGGTCACCTCCAGGGGGTTCCAATTGTAGCTATCTCCTGCAGGGTTTGGTAGAGCTTGGTGTTGGAATTATCCTGCACCTTTCCCATGTCTCTTTGTTGTCTCCCTGGCATGGGGATTTCCTTTGCCTGTATTCCAGTGTGCATCCCAAATGCCTCTTCATTGTGTTGACGGCTTTGTCTTGCTTGCCTCCTTCCGACTAGAGCCTTCATCATTTTTCTCCTTGCTCTATGAGTGTTGACTTGTCTACGTTTTAGGCTTTCTGTCTGGCAAGTCTAATTCACTCTTCCCTTTGTTTTCTGAAGGTTCTCCAAGAATCCAGTGAACACTCCCTCAGCAATTACAGTTTTGGGGGGGGGGGGGGCGGGGTAGGGGGGTGGTACTCTGGCCCTGCAGGTGAGTCCTAGGCAGGAAAATCCCTTTAATCTAAAGCCACTGTGCCACTCAAATCCACTTTAGTTGGCCAATAGGGCCATCACCCTCTTTTTATACACGCTGGCAGTGATGAGAGACTACCACGGAAACTTCCCGAACCAAGAGAATTATGATTGAATTATCCAACAGACCAATTGAGTACCGCTTTCCAACAGCCCTTGTCCTTTTGTGTTATGTTGTTTTTTTGTGATTAGAATATCCATCTGTGTGTCCTTGTGATAGATATTAATCCATCTTGATTCGATTTTGTAAACAATCTTTGTTACAAAATCATATATATATAATGAATGAAATATTTTATATATATGAATTTTTAGTGGAATTTTTATTTGGTTTACATTATATATATGTTGTTTTCCAACCCAATTAAGAAAGATTATCCAAGGATCTCCCTGGTTGGATTGAAGTTTCCCTGATGAAAGTGCCTGGCTCCTACCTGTGCCTCATGTAGTCCTGGGAAAAAGCAATGTGAAAATCCCAAATATAAGCTGTGCCCACTCAAGTAATATTTTGTGTTTGTGTTGGTTTGTAGTGTGTTTGTTTGTGGCTTGGTTGTTACTCCCAGCAAGCCTGGAGGGAATGCCCGCAGGGTATCCTTCTCAGAAGAGGCAGGATGTCTGTAGCCCAAGTGCTAGAATTAAAGGCATGTGCCCCTAACGCTGGGCAGGTAGCACATGCCCTTAATCCAGCACACTCAGCAGGTAGAGAGGCAGGCCAGATCTCTGGTTCAAGGCCCTAAACTGGTCTACCCCTACCTGGTCTACAGCGAGTACTCTAGGCCAGCTGGGACACACACAAAAAAAGCTCATCATAACAAATATTACACATTTGAGTTATGCTGGCTTGGTGCACACCACACCTTTAATCCTATGCACTGGGGAGCAGAGGCAGGTGTCGGATCATGAGTTTCAAAGTCAGCCTAGTTGGACTGCAGTGAGTTCTCAGGCCGCTGCGGAGCTAACAGGGAATGGTGTCTCAAAAGACAAAAAAAAAAAAAAAAAAAAAAAAAAAAGTGGCATGTCGCCACCATCCCCAGCCGGTCTCTGCCAGGGTTTGGTTTGGTTTGTTTTGTTTTGTTTTTTTAGTACCAGCTGCGCCGGCGTTCACTCGTAGGCCAGGCTGGCCTTGACTCACAAATATCCACCTGACCCTGCTTCTTGAGTGCTTGCATTAAAGACATGCACCACCACACCCAGCTTAATTTTCTTTTATTTTAAAGAGTATGAGATGTGAATGGTCGTCCATTAAACTGCCATAGTTGTGAAGTTGATTAGGGTTTCTTTCCATTTGCCTCCATGCTGTGCCGGTAAGACAGTGAAACCTGTTAACTGGAACAAGTCCCTTTACCTTCCTGAAAACAAACTCTTCATTCTATAAAAGGATGTTGGGGAACTTTACTCAAATGCAGTTTAGTTTAAGTTACGAAAATATTGAATTGGGGGCTGAGAGTCGAGTGGCCTAGCGGTTAAGACGCGATCACTCTCTTGCAGAGGACCGAGTTCAATTCCCAGACCCCCACATGGCGGCTAAGACACCGTTCTAGCTTTTTTCTTTCATTTCAGAACTCGTTTCCCTGGGATCCAGAGTCCTCTTTCTGACCTCCATGGGACATTGCACGACACGGTGCACAGAACTTGCATTACAGGGACACAGTACTTCAACATTACAGAAATAAATAATTAAAAAAAAATTAAAAAAAAATCTGAATTGTGTTGCCTGGAAGTCTCCTTTTATTACAAAGGTCATAGTCAATTTTATCCTGTTTGGGGTTTCTGGAAGCATATGAAAATTAAAGCCTAAAATGTTTCTATCAGAGCAGGAGAGATGGCTCTGGTAGGAACCAGTACTCGCTGTCTTACGTAGGTACGAGCACTTGCTGCTCCTACACAGGATCACGTTCATGTTCCCAGCACCCCTGTCAAGTGGCTTCAAACCATCTAACTCCAGCTCCAAAGGATCTGACTGTCTTTTCTGGTCTCTGCAGTCTCTTTGGGCACATACATACCATATAAATACAAAATCCTCATCTACGGCAGGGCATGGTGGTGGCACGCCTTTAATCCTAGCTAGTGCTTGGGAGGCAGAGGCAGGCGGATCTTGTGAGTTCAAGGCCAGCCTGATCTACAGAGTGAAGTTCCAGGACAGCTAGGGCCTTTATGTGTATTCATGTACTGTCTGCATGTAGGTCTGTGCACCCGTGTCGTGCAATGCCGCGGAGGTCAGAGAGGGTCTCAGATTCCCCTGGAACTGGAGTTCTCCTGGAATTGGAGTTACAGACGGTTCTCAGCCGCCATGTGGGTGCTGGGGATCGAACCCGGGTCCTCTGCAAGAGCAGTCGGCGCTCTTAACCGCTAGGCTATCTCTCCAGCCCAATTTTTTTTTTTTTTATGTGTATGAGTGTACTGTCTGCATGTAGGTTGCTGTACCCATGTCGTGCAATGCTGCGGAGGTCAGAAGAGGGCATCAGATTCCCCTGGAACTGGAGTTAAAGAAGGTTCTTAGCTGCCTTGTGGATGCTGGGAATCGAACCCAGGTCCTCTGCAAGAGGCGCTCTTAACTGCTGAGCCATCTCTCCAGCCCCTAAAGCTACATTTTCTATTCTCAAATTAATAATGTTCCAAACTGGTTGAATATCATGGTGTACATCTCCTGGCCTGAAGGCATTAGACATCATAGATTCCTCATCCTAGGATCCCACCTTGAGAGCTGCAAGGATGGTCTCGCTGTAGTTCCTACAGGCTAAGAAGACCGACATGCAGAGAGACAGTAGTGTGTCTGCCACATAGAGTGGAGACAACTGGTTTGATTCAAAAGAGTCTATCCTAACTTGCTGAGTTTGGTGGGCTGCTGGGACCACATTTCCATACCTCTTTGGCAAAGGAGCCTGGTTGACCCCATATGGCATTCAAGTGAAAGCCGTAGCCATCTTCCCCTTTAATAAGCCTGCAGAGTTTAGGCTTATGATCCACCACTTCCTCTGTAGTATCTGAACTCGAGGTGCCCAGAGGCGCAGGAACAGGAGCTGGGGCCTCCCTGACAGAACCGTTAGGCAGTCCTTGACTTTGATAGTAGAGAAGTGGAGAAAAACGAGCCTTTGAAAATAAATGGGAAAAAAACATAAGTATGAATAATTACACTTTATTAAATGTGCTGTTTTAATACCCAGAGTGTGGTTACTGTTCCACCCCTCAAGTGTAGTGTATCATGCTACTACTCCAATCAGGAAAGTTATAGACATTGAGCTCGAGTGTGGAGTAGTATGCATAAACATGTACAAAGACTATAGGTTCAGAAGTAGCATGGACTGCCAGGCGTGATGACACACACCTTTAATCCCAGCAAGCAGGAGGATCTTTGTGAGATTGAGGCCAGTCTGGTCTATTTAGCGAGCTCCAGGGCAGTCAAATATATGTTTTCATTGTATATATGTATGTGAGTGCAGATTCCCTCAGCCCACAGTACCAGATTCCAGGGATCTGAAGCCACCATGGTCCTCTACAAGAACAGTATAATAGTATTCCCTCTTAACCACTGAGCCATCTCTAGCCAGGTGTGGTGATGTACACCTTTAAAGTACTCAGGAATCAGAAGCAGGTGGACATCAGTGAGTTCAAGACCAACCTGGTCTATATAGTAAGTTCCAGGCTAGCCAGGGCTACATGAGACCCTGTCTTAAAATAAGTTTAAAAAGAAGTAAAATGAAAATAGTACAGAGTCCTGTACCAGGATCCAGAAGGGTGTCTAACAGAATTGCTAGTTTGACTCTATGGTACCAAGAAAGTTACTGAACACTTAGTCTGCTGCCTCCCTTGAGGAGACACAGCAGAGGAACTACCCAACATCTCCAACAAGTAAGTTCTGCTGCCCCCTCCCCTTCAGAAGGATGGTCTGCAGAGCCCCTAAACAAAGACAAAATTTTAAAGACATGTTTATCACTAACTGAAGACCCAAAAACATCTAAACTCCAGAAATGAGAGGTGGACACTTGTAGCAAAAATTGATTCCAGCCCTTGGTCGCTTGCCACCACCACACTGCACCCCAGTGCTGGGAGTGCATGCTCAGCCTAGTTCACCATCGTACTGGTCAGGTGGTACCTTTCTCATGCTAAGCTTGCTCCTGTCTTTAAGTTCTTCTAGTCCATCTCACTCCCAACCATTGAAGAAAGCATAGTGGTCTTGAATACAGAAACAGAACAGCAAGTGTAATGATGTTTTTCCTTATACATGTGTGTTCGTGTCTATGCGTAAAGGCTGGTGCCAGTGTGTGCATCTGGAGAGAAGGCAGCATCAGGAGTCATCCTTGGGATGCTGGCCACATCTTCTGAGATAGGGTCTCTCAATGGTCTGGAGCTCGCCAGTAGGCTAGGCTGGCTGCCACTGAGCCCTGGGGACCTGCCTTTCTTTGCCTCCCCACCACTGGGACTACAAGTGCATGCCACCATGCCAGCATTTCAGCGTGGTCCTAGGGATCACACTCGGGTTCTCATGCTTCTGAGGTGAACACTTAGCAACTGCACTATCTCCCCATCCCTAATTTTTAAAATAGAGGTAAGACCTTAGCTGGCTAAGGATCTTGTTTGGGTTAGGGGCTAGATTTAGGTATAGTATTAATCTGGATAACAGTAGCAGCTTAGCTAAAACTAGATTCGGGGTCCTCTGGTTGTATGTCTGCCTTACTAATCACAAGACCACATCACCTTCCTAAGAGTAGCAACGGCACAGAACATCCAAGTTCAATTAACTGCAGCCCTTTCAGAGATGCTTGTAAATGTTCCACACTGGAGGCTCTTTAAAATGTCCTCAGAGTCAGGTAAATGGCCGGAGCTAGAAGATATCATGCTAAGTGAAGTAACACAGTCCCAGAAAAACAAACGACGAATGGTATCCCTCATCTGTGGATGCTATCACTAATTACCTAATTGTATGGCAAATTGAGCAACATCAATGTGATCTGAAAACAACTGTGCTCTTATATTGTGAATCCCAGAAATAAATAAATAAATCCTCAGAGTGACTCATTACTCTACCTGGCAGGCATATCAACCCTCTCTGACAATAGCTTCTCTTGAGGCAAAGCCCACTGCCATTAAAGTTCAAACAGTAAGAGTTTTATTCATTCTTTTGAATGTCTGTGAATCTAGTAAGTGTCAGGAACTGTTACAGGTACTTGATTTATTCACTGCTTTATATGTATACACACACACACACAATCCCCGTCATGCCAACATACACAGCATACTTTGGAAAGTGAGGCAGGTACCCTCTCACATGAACCAAATCAGGGAACTTATAGTTACATTATTCTGTAAGCATTTTGTCATAATGTTTCAAGGAATTGGTGGGGGGGGGGGATGCCAGAGTCACAGTCAACTTTACAATAATGAAAGCAGTGTCTTTGCAAAAAAGCAAATTTTTTTTTTTTTTTTTTATTTTTTTTTGCCAACTATAGCTTAAGCTATAGCCTATTTTTTGAAACTCTAAGATCAGGGGAGAGCGCGAATGCAGTCCCCCACTACCACAAATTATGCAGTCGCAAAATCATTTAACTCACCTGCTTGCCCCATTTCCAGCAGCTCCCACAGAATCAGCTCCCTGCAGCTTGTCTGCTCCTCACAGGCAACAGTCCTTCTACTAATTCTCATCTTTTTAAAGTTAGGTTTATTCAAACTGGCCAACAGTGAGGACTGTCTGCCAGCCTTTCCATTTTGAAGGATGCCTCTCTCTCCTCAAAAGTTACTCTGCTTCAACTAAACCCTCAGTGCCTTCCAGAACCCCTTTAACTAGTCACCATTGTCAAAGAGGAATTCTCCGAACCAGACATATTAATCCAAAAACTCTGTTTGGGGATACCAATGTGCTCTAAACACTAATTTAATCTTCTCACTAGCCTTCACACCAGCTTAACCACCAAGGAAACTAAGGCACAGAGAAAACAGCCATGGTTCCATTATGAATCATTTCAAGCCTGGTGGGATCAACTCAATACAGTAATGTGCTTACTTCCAAAAATAATTAATAACCTTCAATCACCTTTTTTGGGGGTGGGGACAGCTTTATAGAGTATCAAATTATCAAATCTGTTCAACATTTCATATTTATTCAGTTTACTTTCAAGTTAGCATACCACTTTAAATTGTTCCTACTTATACTTAAGCCTACTAATTTTTATTCTTTCTATCCTAGTGTGTGTGTGTTCATGTGTGTGACAGTCCACCTATGTACTTGTGTGCAGAGGACAAGCTTGGATGTTGTTCCTCAGGAGCTGTCCACCTCCCCTCTTTTGAGATAGGGCCTCTGGTTGGCCTGGAACTCCCATCAGGTTAGGCTGCCTGCCCAGCAAGCCCAGCGGTTCTGTCTCCACCTCCCCAGCACGGGAATTCCAAGCATGCACCAACACACCTAGCTTTTTTACAAGGGCACTGAGGATAAAAACTCGGATCTTCATGCTTGCCTTGGCAAGCACTTTACTGATGGAGCTGTCTCCCTAGGCCCTGGATAGCAGCCATTTTGAATGCTAATTACATCCTCCTATCAATTATCCATCATTCCCTGAAAATACATTATGTATTCCTTGTCTCATCCAAATTTAGTAAACTAGGGTAGGAACAAGTACAAGTTGACATTCAAGTGTCAAAGATTCTCTAGGTATAGCTGTTCAACTACCTAAAACTACATTTTTTTTCTATCTAATTAATTCATTAATCTTGACAAAAGTTATCTAGGAAGATCTGTTCAAAATGTGTGAGACCACATGTGGTCTGATGAACTGAGGCCAAGAACTTGGGATCAGATTCCAACTCCAGTCTCCCCTACAGCAAGTCGCATAGTCTGTAAGCTTCCATTTTCTGTTTTTTTTGTTGTTGTCTTTTCGAGACAGGGTCTCCCTATAGCCCCAGCTGTCCTGGAACTCGCTCTGTAGACCAGGCTGGCCTTGAACTCACAAAGATCCGCCTGCCTCTGCCTCCCGAGTGTTAGGATTAAAGGCGTGCGCCACCACACCCGGCTCAAGCTTCCATTTTCTAATCTGTAAAAAGGAGCCAACGCTGCCATCCACACTGCCCTCCCTCTGTAGCACCTGAGATCCTTGATATTGGACAACACACAAAGAGAACCATTATCTTATTCGTCCCTATGACCAACATCTAACAAGGCAGATTGGTACTTAGGTCCCTGGATATCTGTTGAACTGAACTGAACCTCAGTTCTTGTAATAAAATATTATTAAAAAAAATTTTTTTATGCTGGGAATCAAACCTGGGTCCTCTGTAAGAGCAGTCAGTGCTCTTAACCACTAAGCCATCTCTCCAGCCCCATAAAATCATAATATTGGGGCTAACGGGATGGCTTGGTGGCTAAGAGCACATACTATACTGGAGACCCGAATTCAATTCCCAGCACCCACGTTGGGCAGTTCACAACCATTAGTCACTCCAACTCCAGAATATCCAACACCCTCTTCTGGACTTTATGGACATCTGTACTCATATGCAGGCACCCACACATACTTACACATATACACTTAATTAAAACCCAATAAAAATAGGGACTAAAGAGAAGGCTCATCAGTTAAGAGCACTGGCTGCTTTTGCAGAGGACCCAAGTTGGGTTCCCAGCATCTACATCGCAGCTAACAACCATCTGTAACTCAATTTCCAGGAGATCCAACACCCTCTTCTGGCCTCCATGGGCAGTGCACACACAGTGCACTTACATACATGCCGGATGTGGTAGCGCTCAACTTTAATCCTAGCACTCGGGAAGCAGAGGCAGGCAGATCTCTGAGTTCAAGGCCAGCCTGGTCTACAGAGTGAGAGTGAGTTCCAGGACAGCCAGGGCTACAGGGAGACCCTGTCTGGAAAAGACAAAAAAAAATAAATAAATAAAAAGCAACACATACAAATAGTAGCTGTTACAATAATGGTTAAAAGTGTAAGGAAGGTTACTTTGACACAATTCAATCTTGGTGAATCTGTTTCTGCTGTATTTACTAAGGACAACAAACTTTAATAAGCTTCTAGACTTTTACACATGATCAATGAAATCTGCTGATCATCAGTTTAAAATTCACTTTGGGGAGCTGGAGAGATGGCTCAGCGGTTAGGAGCACCAGCTGCTCTTGCAGAGGACCAGAGTTGGGTTCCCAGCACCCACTGCAGGTAGCTCACAGCCAACTTAACTCCGGCTCAAGGAGAACTGATGCCCTCTCTTGGCCTCTGTGGGAGACTCACACACATACATAAATAAAATTTAATTAAAATGAAATCCATCTACCCCCTACATAGAGCTGTGACGCCCTCTGCTTAGTTCCCAGCTCCTGTTCTCCATAGCTCATCATTACAAGTTCTCTCAAAGTCTGTAATCCAGGAATTTAAAAACTCATTCATCACTTTCCTATCACTACCAATTGGAGCCATCATTTAACCTTAATGATTATTATGGCCCTTCTAGGCTGAATAACAAAGAAGTAACTCAACCCCAAATTTGAGGGCATGAGTGAATGACCCAGCCTTCATGCATATTCATTACTCAATAATACATATGCATTATTGGTATTACTTACCAGTCTGTAGATGTTATCTGTCTCTTTGTCTACCACCAACAGCGTAGTCTGGTCTCCACCCTTTTTAATCATTTCCACCACGCTGTCATGATCTAGGCTTTCCACAGACTCTCCATTAACAGCAACTACCAAATCATTGTTCTTCAAGCCGGCTGCCTCTGCTGGGCTTCCGGATTCCACATCCTTGATGATTTGACCTATCCTCCCCCCAGAAAAATAAAATAATCAGAAAAGCCTCCAAACAAATGAGTGAAGTGAAATTTCTGCTGGAGTTCAAGACCCTGAGGAAATAGATAAAAAGCCATGCTGAGTACAACTCCACCCCAGGAGCCTGCAACACCCTCTCTAGGCTATTCAGCAGCAAACCCAGCCTCTAATAGTGAAGGGGTCTTAAAGGAGTAAGAAGCATGTCTTTGTCAAAAGTAAATGTAAGGCACTTTCAGTAAAATAAGCTAAGCATTTAAGTCAGCAACTTTCTAGGAAGTCAGTGGGCAGACTTACAGTCCTAATTCTTACAGAGCAGCTGAGCCGGGAAAGGGAAAGGACTAGTGCTCGGGAAGTGGACACAGGAGTCTCTCAAGTTCAAGATTAGCCTCACTAGGTAGTGCCTCAGAAGGCAGGAGACACAGAACACAGTTTGAGCTTTTAGATCTTTGGAAACCATGCTGGCATTTTAGTAGTTTGCAGACATGGGGTCACAGCCTGTGCTCCAACAAACCAGGCTTAGCCACCCATCCTTCCATAAGCCAATTAAGACAGCCAAATTAATAGTGAAAAGTAGAAAAAGGAGGTTGATTCAACATGACCACAATGGTAAGAGAGACATGAGACCCCCTCACTGATCCAGACCTGACCTGTCTTCAGGTCCTGCCCCATGACTGACCCTTCATTTCCTCTCCTGTAAAGTGGTCTCATAAGTTGCAAATCTCTTCCTAAGAGAAAAGTTTCCCGTCTGGCCGGCCCAGGCTTTAGGCTTTCTCTTCCGCTACCATGGGATTCCTGGAGGGATTCTAGGTTCTTGAGGTTAGTTCAGTGCGAGGGACACAAATATCTTCCCCAAACATCTTCATTCCTGACAGGCTGGTTACAGTAGCATTTGTGTGCATTACATTGCTGGTGTACTTGTGAAGCTTGACAATGACTTAGCTTTTCTGATTTAGGCTATTTTCACCAAATGCTTCCAGATCTTTCATGGTTTTGTTTTGTGTCCCTTGGTATTGTTAACACACACCAGTGTCACTCTTTCAGCTAGTTGCTATGTACTGCAACAAGATAGCTCAGATTCTCCCAAATGTAATATATTCAAACTCAAGGTCATCTCTGCCCATTCCCCATCCCAAAGCACCACATCTTGGCAGCCTGACAGTCTCCACACCCCAACTCTGGTCAACTGCCATGTCTTTTCCTTTCCAGTCCTGGTCTGTCCTGAGTGTAGTGTGTCCTAGGTTTGCATGTCTACTAAGACACTCCCAGTGCTGTGCGCAAGCATGGGCTTTGGAAGTCAGATGTTGCCTTTGGAACTCAGATGCAGCCTTGCATCTGATCCCAGCGATAAGCCAGATAAGCTCACACAACCACTGTATCTTCTGTAAGCTCCCGTCAGCCAGTTCTTGCAGAATCGCCGGAGTAACTGAGATCAGCAGAGCCGCCAACATATTGGAGGCTTAACTTTTTTCATTACCCTCACATTGCTCAAGAGACTTTAATAACTACAGAGCCAAGGCCAAGTTCATCCACCTGTCAGAGTTCCGTCATCAGCCCTCCACCCTGTACTTCTCACCTGGATTCTTACATGCCAGCTGCCCCAAGTGTGCCCTGGTCTCCTCGCTTTGTTCCCGAGATGACCGTCCTTAGTGCTCGCTCCGCCCACTTTTCCAAATTCTATAAAGCTTGAAGTGCCAACTCCCTATTAGTTCTTCTGGTTCCTACTAAGAAAAGCTTGCTCTGATATTGGAGAATCAGTGTACTTCATCTGCTCCTGTATTAAGGTATTTATCATTTGTCATTAATCATCAATCTATGTCTTACTTCTACTGGAGAATTTGGCGGATTCCCTGATATCTTAAAAGGCATGGAGGGGGGCTGGAGCGATGGCCTAGCGGTTAAGAGCGCCGACCGCTCTTGCAGAGGACGCGAGTTCAATCCCCAGCACCCACATGGCGGCTGAGAACCGTCTGAAGCTCCAATTCCAGGAGAACTCCAGTTCCAGGGGAATCCGAGACCCTCTTCTGACCTCCGAGGCATTGCACGACACGGGTGCACAGACTTGCATGCAGACAGTACATTCATACACATACAGAAATAAATAAAATAAAAAAAAATTAAAAAAAAAAAAAAAGGCATGGAGGGTGTTTTGTATAATGGGAACAAGTTGACAAATATAGGCATACAGTGTGTGGATAACATTGTGCATGCCCTGAACTGACAGTCAAAAGATCCTGCTCATCTGCCTTGGACTCATTGCTGTGGTCACACAGGCTCATAACTGCCAGTTCTGTGTCATACATACATACACACACACACACACACACACACACACACACACACACAAATATCAGCAAATGCTCCAAATTCTGATTTTTTTTCAGAGAGTCAATTACTAGCATATGTCTGCCTAGGCACAGGTCCTACCGTGTGCCTGAACAAAGTGGGCCTCCAACATCAGGCCTCCATGCGGCCTGGGCACTGATCCAGCTTTGCTTCCCACTTCCCTGCTATTCCCTCCTGTGTCGGGAGTGGAACTGGGCTTGATGGAACTCTAGAGTCAGGCTGGCAGGAAGAACCAACCTTCCCGCTATGCTAGCGGCTCACCTTTCTGATTAGAGGCCGCCCTTAGGTAGAAACCGTAGCCATGGCTTCCCTTCTTCATGACCACCACCCGGGGCTCGCGGGGCAGTAGTTTCAGACTGGCTGCTTCCCTCTTGAACTGTATCTTCTGTTCACTGTGGTGCTTGTCAGTTTCTTTGTCCACAAGAAGGAATGTGACTTGGCTTCCTGACTTCCTCACCTGCAGCAACACACACAGATGAGCAGCAGTAACCTCCACAGACAATGCTGGAGTTTGGGAAAGGCTGCTGTGTACAGACATACAGTCTCTGTTCAACGGGACGCCATGGACACCAGGCCCGAGCTTAGGCTCTTATCCTCCTCCCTACAGCCTCACTGACACTGATCTATCGCACTTTTATAGGAAAACATCTGGCTTTACCCATACTGTTGCTAACTGAGCTCAGGCGGAAACAGGAATTCATAGAACCCAGAAAGGTGTGCAGGTGAATGCCAGAGTGGGATTTCAGAAGAGACTCTGAGTCCACCTTGGAAGATCATTCTACAAAAAAAAAAAGGTTGATTCTGAGGGTCCATCTGACTTCAAAGGATGACCTCAGGGGTCAATGTGCCAATGCTTTCTGATATCCTGCCTGTGCAGCCCTGTATAGTACGCCCCTGCGGTCCCCTGCTCGGTAGCTACCCATAGCCATCCTCAGTTCAGGAATACTAAATGGAGACTTCAGAAATGATTCACAGTTTAGATTACAAACTGAGAAGCGTGATGAAGTCTCTTGCCACCCCCAACCACCATCCCGGGAGGTAAGCTGTCCCTCTGTCTAGCACATCCGTGGTAGCCACCGACAGATGGCAAAGAGTACGAAGCCCTACCCAAACTGTTCCTCCTTCCCCGTACACGTCTATGACAAAGTTTAGTTTACCTGCTAGACATGGTGAGTGACTAACAATAAATACAGGGATTTTAACAATATACTGTAGTAATGGTTCTTTAAAACGTAGGAATAGTGTATTTCTAGAATTTTGTATTTATTTCAGACTGGTTAACGATAGGTAAGTGAAAATGCAAAAGTGAAACTGATGAGAGGAGAAGACTACTGTACAAATAAAAAAAAAAAAAAAATCAAGTGAATGGTCCCTTCAAGCTCTAGATGGAAAATTAGCTAAGGGTGCATTCCAGAACCTGTGAGGGCACCTTGAATGCCACACTGGCTCTGTGCACCATGTGTGCCACGCTGGCTCTGTGCACCTTCTATACAGAGGTGACTCAACCAGGTGAGCATTCCTCCGGTACCACACTCATCCATGTCCTATCACCCACCTTCCCATCACTTCCAAAGAGAGTAGAGGGAAAAGACGGTAAGGAAAGGCGGCCAGGGCATACCTTCTCCACCACTTCCTCGTAGCTGGTGCTCTCTACATTCTCTCCATTCACCTCAATCAAGCGATCCTCAGCCTGGACACCAGCTTTCATAGCCACACCCTGAGGTGTGACGTCAGTCACGAACACTCCCTTTCCACCTGGAAGAAGAGTTGGACAGTGTGAATTGCTTTGTACAGAAAAACTAGACGTCTGGTGGTAAAGGGTTTTCTCTCACTAATGTGAATTTTAGAACTTTCAATTTTAGAGCTAACTCAAACTCCATCAACCTCTGACCTACAGCCGGTTCCGGATCCTAGCACAAAGCTTAACACAGCTATTACTCAGCCAGTGTTTCCTCATTTAAAAATAACTTCTTGGGGCTGGAGAGATGGCCTAGTGGTTAAGAGCGCCGACCGCTCTTGCAGAGGACCCGGGTTCGATCCCCGGCACCCACATGGTGGCCAAGAACCATTTGAAACTCCAATTCCAGGAGAACACAAGTTCCAGGGGAATCCGACACCCTCTTCTGACCTCCACAGCATTGCACGACACGGGTGCACAGACTTGCATGCAGACAGTACATTCATACACATACAGAAATAAAATAAATTAAAATAACTTCTCCCAGAAAAACAAAAAAACGGTATCCCTCATTTGTGGATGCTAGCACCATGTACCTAGTTGTAAGGCAAACTGAACATTAATGTTATATATCTCTATCTGAAAGTAACTGTGCTCTTATAATGAATCCCTTAATGGGCTCTAAAGAATTAGCCTATCACTTAGTGTCAGACTTTGTAATTTTAGTATATGGGTGGAGGGTATGTATGAATATTTTAGAGTAATATAAAATTTAAAGAAAAATCTGAATTCTGAAAGATAATTTGGAAATAAGTTTATTTTCAGATGACATAATGGTAGTATAGGTGTGACATATATATATATATATATATATATGCATATGTTGAAGCAATACAAATTGGAGGGGAGAACAGCAAAAGAAGTGGGACAAAGAACCTGCTGAAACAATGTTCTCCCCCCAAAGAAATAATCCTGTTTTGAAAGTAAAAATTAAAAAAAGACTCAGGAAAAGATACAAAACATGTATGGCAGGATACATGAACTCGGGTGCGGCGTGTGTCATGGAAAAGGAAATGAGTCTAAATTGGCATGAGAAATGATGTATGAAATGTATAAAACGTCAATAAAATGTTTAAAATGCTAAAAAAAGAAAATAAATTCTGAGACAACTAAATGCAAGGAAAGTCTGAGGCAAGCCTGTGAGATGACACCTGCTGTTAGGCCTGCAGACGCGGGTTCAAGCCCAACCCACAGGACAGAAGGAAAGAGCCGATTCCAACTTGCTCTCTGACCTATACATATACCATGGTACACAGGCATGTGAGCACACACGAATAAATGTCATTAAAAAATTTCAAGCCCAAAGCCGGGCTTGGTGGTGCACGCCTTTAATCCTAGCATTTGGGAGGCAGAGGCAGGCAGATCTTTGTGAGTTCAAGGCCAGCCTGGTCTACAGAGCAAATTCCAGGACAGTGGGGCTACAGGGAGACTGTCTTGAAAAGACCCCCCCCAAAAAATTTCAAGCCCAGTAGCACTGGCCTCTTGAACCAGAAAGAAGCACCGCACTGCCCTGCCCCAACCCTGTACCACACCCATCAATCACACTCCCTTTCTTTGCATCTATAGAATTAGAAATTATCTTGCCCCATTCTGTCCTGTTTAATTAGTACTATCACTCTTCAACACATACTGGTGGAGTCCCTAAATCTCATTAAGCAGGGTAATAGCAAGGTTGGACAGACGGGAGGAAAGAGGAAAACATGCATGCATGTATGTGGTGTGATTTAGGTACAACTTGGAGACGTGCTGGCAGTTCTTTCAAGACACTAGTACTTCAATCTAGGCTAAGAGCTGCTTTATGTAACAATATCAATTAATGGTAAGGTATAAGAATGACTTAAACTCTTTCTTGAACACTTAACATTTCTCACATTACCTATTAGAACATGAGGCTGCATATTTAGGCCAGATCCCAGTCTGAATCAGGCCACACCTCCCCCAGCTCTTTGGACAGTTAGGAAACAGTCCGCACTGTGACTTGAAAGCTCTCCGTTTATGGTACCTACTCCTCCATGCTTCTTGTCACATGCCCTACACTGACCTAAATCACATGGTGTTAATCTTCCTGCCAACCCTAAAAGGTTATAAAAGGTCTGATTTGTCCTTTGTTGGGGGAATTGGTCCAGAGACTCCTCAAAAGGACTGCTTGGGAGATTGTTCTGAAAGCTGCTTTCAGCAGAGGCTCCGTCCCAACACACACCCCCTGCCATCCCTCTCAGGACCCCCTCTTTGAAGGGAAGCCTCTACTTCCCACCATGTTCAGACCTCCAGGTATTGTACTCTTTATAATGCTCTTTTACCTCAAGACCCAGTCATTGGCCTTGAGGCCTTTTCATTCTAACAAACCTCATGCCTGAAGGGAATCCTGTAACAACTTACCTTCTCGACCAACTGCTGCTATACTTATTTTATATATTTAACATTACTTTGTTCTATTTTGTCATGAAGAAAGCATTTCCTTCATAAAGTTAAACCATTCACTGTGGCCATTGGCCCAAGAGCCGAATGAGAACCTGAATTTTGATATTTTTAGATTTTTATTACACCTATTTGTGTTTGTGTGCACATGCATGTGTGCACACATTTTAACATGCAAATGGAGGTCAGAGGACAACTCAATGGCATTGGTTCTCTTTCCATGACCAGGGTCCTGGGGATTGATTGTTAGGCTTGGCAGCAAGCACCTTTACCCACTGAGCCACCTCAATGGCCTTTAAAAAAAAAAGAAAAAAAAAGCTATTTTACTAATAGACTCCTAAGAAAAGCCAAGGTTCCTTTGCCTCTCAGCACCACTGTGTGTAATGATACAGACATGAGAACTTTCTCATGGTTAAGTTTATATCTCTTGCTAGAGGTCAGTTAACATATAGAAGCTATTTTAAATTTACCATTAGTCTTTTTTTATCACTAAATCATGACCAACCATCAGTTCCTCTCCAATACCACAAAGAATGTGGCCAGAGACGACATTAGAGATCCACCAACTAGCAGAGGTCCTGAGTCCCACGAGCATCCCAGGGGAAGTAATACCAAACTGGACACAGCTCAGTGGGCACCTCTGCAACCATGGAAACAGAACCTCTAGGACTTCCTCAGGGCTGGGGGTTCTCAACTCTGTCCCCACAGATCAGGGACACACCTCAGGACTGTCGATGCTGGGCCACAGCTGAGGGTACAATAACATCACATGGGAGGACGGATTTGTCAGTATCCTCAGCAACTCTATGGTGCTCTGCTATATCTGTGGGTACTCAAGAATTTGTTGAATGTATGAATGACCATGTGGTCACTCCAAGCAATGAAAGGGGATATTGGTCTTACTCAAAGGCAGCTATTATGAACCTTCTTCTTGCCTCCCCTCCACCTTCGCCCTATCCGAGCTAGAGAAAAAACATCCGTCCTCAGAGCCTCTGGCCCCAAAGGCCCAGCCTGATAAAGACAGGGGAAAAGAGCCCCCAGCCATCTGTTTGGCCCTTGCTGCTGTCCAGTGTTCTGATCTCTCATTGTACAGCTGTGTCAGGAAAGAGGGCTGGAAGAACAGGAAGAGGAAGTAAAGCTGCTATAGATGTCCAGAGCTGCTGCAGAGCTGGAGGTCATCAGCTAGTGACATCTTCCTTCTGGAAGGCTTTTGTCCAGCCCTACCCCAAGCTCACCGTGGACAGTTTTCAGAGAGAAGCCAAAGCTGTTCCCCTCCTTCACCAGGTAGCAGACCCGTGCTTGGGCACAAGTCTCCATCCCTCCATTCACCACAGGGGCCGGTTTCTTATCATTCAAAGCTGGCTCCTTCGGGCTTTGATCCAACTCTTTCAAGTCTACCTGCTTCTTTATGGCCTTCTCATAGGAGTCGCCATCCAGAACTAGTAAAGTCACAGAGTTCCCACTCCTTCTGACCAGATCCACCACCTAGGAAGAAAGGGGGAAGTGTTTGAAGGAAAACTGACTCATAACCCCCTCAACTGCAAGAAGAGATGCTCATCGTGTGACCCTAAAGTTCTGGCAACTGACCTGAGAGCCACATCCTAAGTAGTCAGGGACCAGCCACCTTTACCACAACATTCCCAAAGTTCGGGAGAGACTGGGCTAGACCTAAGGTACTGAGGGAATTCAGGGAGCTCTTATAAGGACTGGTCCTTTCTAGAGATGAATGCTGCCCTGCAGCACAACAGGTCTCCGTGGGAGGGGGAAGCATGACGTAGCCTAGGGATGGTGGACATTAGCAGGCTACACCACCCATACGCTGCTGCCTCATCTGTGCAGTGGTCAGAGACACCTCACAGGGTTGTGAGGAGCATTTAATAGATCGTTCATACAAAACTGCCTGGCACAGTTCCTTGCATACAGCAAGCAGGCAATTCAGGTTAGACCTAACACTATTAAAGTATAACATTTTTAATTAACGCACATGTGCATGCATGTGTATATGAGCCCATGTGCGTGCATGTGTATATGGGCATGCATGTGCATGCATGTGAACATGGGCATGCATGTGCCATGGTGCATGTGTGGAGGGCAGAGGACAATGTATGAGAATCAGTTCGTTCCATTCACCATGTGGATCCCAAGGACTGAATTAAGGCCATCAGCTTGGCAGCAAGTGCCTTAAGAATCTGACACGCCCTGAAATACAATTTTATAGTTCTTGGTTAGTTATAGGAACCAGATTGGCCAGCATAAAATACAATGGCGGGCTGGAGAGATGGGCTAGCGGTTAAGAGCACCGACTGCTCTTACAGAGGACCCGGGTACGATTCCCAGCACCCACATGGCGGCTGAGAACCGTCTGAAGCTCCAATTCCAGGAGAACTCCAGTTCCAGGGGAATCCGACACCCTCTTCTGAACTCCGCGGCATTGCACGACATGGGTGCACAAACTTACATGCAGACCATACATTTATACACATGCAGAAATAAAAAATTAAAAAAATAATAATAATAAAAATAAAATAAAATACAATGGCAAATCCTTGCCAATGGCAACCAGGAAAGAACCAGCTCCATTTATCCCAAAACCATAGTGGACGGAGATGTGGAGGCTGAAGAGATGGTAGAAGAGCCCCAGATGCCGTTTACCTGTGCGTGCTCCTCCTTGTCGACGAAGACACCATTGATCCTCAGAACCCTGTCTCCATCCAGGAGCCCTGCTTTCTCCGCTGGACTCCCCTTCTCGATCACTCGGACCAGGTGGCCGTCAGTGTCCTTCTCAATGCGCAGAAAGAAGCCATAGTTCTGCCCCTCTTCTTTGGATAGTTTACACTCTCTGGGGTTGAAGGCAGAGGCCATTTCTGTGGTGGAAATGAATGGATAAATCCATGGGCAAGAAAATACAGCTGAGTGAGAGCGAGCGAGCGAGCGAGCGAGCCAGCCAGCCAGCCTGCCTGCCGCCACCCGTGACCTGGCTCTCACCGCTCTGCTTCTCTGTGTGCAGTGTAGCAGAGCTGGAAGGTGAGGAGGCCTTTGTCCAGCACGTGTTAGTGATTTCCAAATCTATTTCCCGAAGAATGGCCCTTTTAAGTTTCAGACCCATGTTTTCAATTGCACAATGAACACAGATGCTTTTCATTTCAGTGGCTCCAACCAAACTCATCTTTGTGCCATGCCCTAAAGTTAAATCTAAACACATGATCCAAAGGTTTTTTTTTAAACTAAGTCTACTTTCTTTTAAAGTAGGCCTCATTTTATTTGTGCATTGTCATTTTGTACGTGCACATGTATGTGTGGGATGTGTGTGCATACAGGTGCCAAGTATGTAGAAGTCAGAGGTCAGTGTCAGGCATTTTCCTCAATTGCTCTCCATTCTAGGGTTTGGTTTGGTGGGGGTTAGGTTAGGGTTTGGTTTTTGAGACAGGTTCTCTGACTGAACCTGGAGCCCCAGGATTTGCCTGCACTAGCTGGCCAGCAAACACGGCCTCACTGCTGCCTCTGCCTCTCAACACTAGGCCTGCAGGCACACAGAACTGCGCCCCGCTTGCATAGCAAGCGCTTTACCAAGTGATCCATCTCCCCAGCCCCGGCAGCTTCATTAGGATGACTTCATGCCTGGACATCAGGTGCTTTACTCAGATTCACCTCCACAAAGGATACTGTCCTTCAAAACTGTGAGGAACCGACCAAGTGCTAGGCGTTGGGGGTAAACACATGGACCAGAGGATCCATACACGGCCTTTCAAACAGATATGACGGTGCCATGCCAAGGAAGAACTAAGCACTAGAGACAATGCAACAGAAGATCTACGGGAAGAAGGAATAGGCTGGGAAGAGGTGAAACTGGCTCCCTAGAGAAATGACTGCCCAAGAAGTGCAGCGCTAGTGGGAACCAGGAGAGCAAGATAAGGCAAGGAAGGCTTCAAACAACTGAAAAGGAGCCAAGCCAGGCCTCAGAGATGGCGTACTGTGATGGTAATAGAAAAGGTGGGTCTACTCACCCATGCTCGGACAGCTGTGATGAAATCAATAGGGTGTGAAAAAAAGGCATGGAAATGGAAGGGGACTTGTTAGAAAGAGGGGGATAAGAGCAGATAATGGGGCGTGTGTGTGTGTGTGTGTGTGTGTGTGTGTGTGAGTGCGTGTAATTGTGAAAGAATAAATGAAGAGAGAAAGGAAAGGGAAAGAAAAGGGGAAAAGGAAAGGGAAAGGAAAGAGAAAGGGAAGAGAAAGGAAAAGGTGCCCACAGAGGACCCAGAGGCTTCCGACAGGGCAGAGAAAGGACTCCTCCAGAGGTCAGGTTCCCCTTCCAGGCCACTTCTGTCTCTGCCCATCCTGCTCCTCCTGCTGAAGGAACAGGGTTCTGAGCTAGAGGAAGTCAGAAAAGTGTGAACAACAATGGCCGAGGCCCAAGTGCAGTACTGCCAAGGGAAGTGAGAGGACTTCGGGGGACTCCAAGGCCCCCCAGCTCAGTTGAACTGGGGGTTAGCTCAGAAAGGGGCTGACACAGAACAGAGATTATAATCCGCTCCTTTGGCTGTCATGAGAGCAAGCTCTGCCCCCCTTGTCACAGCTCCCTATAAACACGTCCTGTTCCTCCTAGAGGGACAGAAGAGGTGACTCTATAGGACATGGAGGAGGCAGAGTGGAGAATAGGCTGCAGGATTCCTGAAAGCTTTGCTGTGATAGTTCAAGATAGCCGTCTCTGACCTTGGTGCCCACAGAGACAGACAGTACAACTAAGCAGGAACCCTCGTCCCATTGCCCACTGACTCAGGCACCTCAAACGTTCTCCACACAGGATCAGGGATGAGTAATTATGTAACTGCAAAACCAAGAGGAGAGAAACAAAAACCACGCTCACCAGTGGTCATCACCTACACCTGGAGGGAATGCAGCAGCCCTGCCACATCAGAAGGTGCAGCCCAGAGGAGAAGGTGCAGCCCAGAGGCTATTGCAAGAATGGGGGCAAATGCAAGGCGTCACCAGCCACGTCTCCTCACCTCCAGGCACCTGCTTCCACTCCACTCCACTCCACTCTGTGGCCTTTTCCTTCTCTTTCTGCTGAACACATAATCTTAATTTTCTGAGGTGTGCAAGCTCCTGTTTAGAGCCCTGTCAGTTCTCAACTCCATAAGGCTGAAAGGCCTTGAAGGGAACAACCAAAGCCTTTAGGTGAAGATTGCACCACCTCATCTAAATGCTGTGAAACGTCCTTACAACCAGAGTGAAGGCTGCTAGACTGCTTTTATCAAGAGGTTGCAGTCAACAGGTGAAGGATCTTTTTGAAGACACGCACCTTAAAACTCAGCTGCCACTGGGAGTGGTGGCGCACGCCTTTGATCCCAGCACTCGGGAGGTGGAGGCAGGCAGATCTCTGAGTTCAAGGCCAGCCTGGTCTACAGAGCAAGCTCTAGGCCAGCTGGAACTAAAGGAAGACCCTGTCTAAAAAAATACCAAAAACAACCCCCCAAAAAACAAAAACAAACTCAGCTGTCTACCCTGTAGAGATCACCACATGAGGGTGATCATCTGCAGCCAAGGGTGGAATGTGAAATCCTTCCTGTAGGCGGAAAAGGCCTGCATTTGGGGATGTTTTCTCCTTTCACCAGACACCCAAAAACCCAACCTACAAGGAGACCAAGTTACCATTTCTTGGCACAGCCTCAAGCTGTGCCTTGTTTGGTTGGCTGGTCAAAGTTTTCAAAGCCTGAGAACAGCAAGCCCTGCACCTGCGGCTCTGAGGGGAGGCTTGAGGGCAGCTTCTTCCCACGGCTGTGGTTGAAGTCAGAGTTAGAGCCAGTTCACAGCGACAGCCGAAGGGAAACAGCTACTGCCTGCAGCTCTTTCTGCCTCCGGCCACGTCTGCCAACCTCAGTTCAGCCACCAACGAGCTAATGCTGGTGTCCACCCATTAGCAGACAGCCAAGCTACAGGGTTAGATAGCAAGCACTCTCGCCTCAGCTGATGGGGAAAGTCACCCAAGACTCCAAGTGCCCGGCCTTACATCTTACACAGGACCCTGGTACACAAAACTTTCCTCTGTGGTGTTACAGAAAGCTGATTCACCTTAGAGTCAAGAGGACTACACTCTGGTCGTCCTCCATTCCTGGTTCTGTCTAGTCCACATCCTGGTTTTACATGACTCCTCAATCAAGGCCAGGTCTGTGACTTTAGCAAGTCTATGTCAGTGCCCATGAAGGGATGTGCTGGCCTAACTAAGACAGATATTTCACTTAAGGATCCATTTCCTGCTTCTTCATCCCCCAGCCCATCTACTGCTTGCTGAGGAAGTTTGGGGATCAAACAAACCCCTATGAGGGGGAGTGTATCACAGATAACCATGAAGACTTAGAGCTTTCTAGAACATCCTCCCAAGCCGAAGTGAATCAGATATTCAACAAGCATTAGCTCCAGTCATCAAAATAAAGTCCTGGATATGAAAAGAAGCCAGGACCCTGTCTAAACTGACAAGGAAAGTCAATTCTTGGCAAAAGATTTGCTTGTCTGTGGGGAAAAACAACAAAGGCCCTTACCAGCCAACAGGAAAGGCTCCTAATCAGAGAGAAGAGCACCGAAGAGGTGTTTCTCCAACCATCTTAATCATCTTAATCCTACCTTTGGAACCCATTTTCCTCCAAAAGGATTCGATTCTTGCTACCAAGAATGAATGAGAATGCCTTAGCCAAGATGGGAACCAACGGCTGGCAGAACCAGAGGCCTCCAAGCCGTGAGGCCAGGGCTTCTCAGCTCTCCATCCACATGGGTTACCATCCAGGCACAGGCAGCTGGAAGCCAGAGCTGCTACCTGGGCCTACAGAGGTCAGGGCCACCGATGGCCCAAACAGCCAAAAGGTCCAGCTTAGCTGGCAAAGGCTGAAAGGAAATCTTACTTTGCCCTCGGCCTGTGTGTCTAGGACACCAAACTGGGGTGGTTGGGGTGACAGTGGTAAAAAGCTGAGAAAGTTCTTTAGAACAGAACAGTTCCAGGAACAGAACTCCACAACTGACACTAAGAGCTTACGCTCTTACACCCTCTCCTGGCAGCATTCTACTCTGGGGAAAGTGCATTAGGAGGGGCAAGAGCTTCTACCTAAGTCTAGGTGTGAATCCCTGCTCACCCCTGGCTAGCTATGAGAATATGGGTGAGGTGAAGGCAGATGTACCCCTAGGTGGAAACAGTGAGTTACTCCAGCTGTAAGGTGGGAAACCCCTAAGCACGTGTGGAACACATGTCCTTCCTCCTACGAGGACAAGACCTCTGGCAGGAGACCTCACATGATGATCCTCAGTTTTTTTTTGTTTTTGTTTTTTTTTGTCTTTTCGAGACAGGGTGTCCCTGTAGCCCCAGCTGTCCTGGAACTCACTCTGTAGACCAGGCTGGCCTTGAACTCACAAAGATCCGCCTGCCTCTGCCTCCCAAGTGCTAGCGATGCCACACCCGGCTTGATCCTCATTTTTTTTTTTTTTGTAAAATTTTTATTTATTTATTTATGTGTAAGAATGTACTGTCTGGGAGACGCCATAACGCGCCAGGGCAGGATCAAAAGGTTATTCCTGGACAAACTGTCAGCCCATGAAAGAAACGCCAAATTGAGACCAGATCCAAGTCAACAGGATACCAGGAGAGTGGACTGTTTTACCTCTCTCCACCTGTGCCCCTTTCTAAGCCTAGGGAACAACCTGCGGAAGAGGGGGCGTGGTAGAATGTAAGGGCTGCGATTGGGGTGAATGGTGAAACCTACAGCAATGTAGTCTGGGACCCTCATTTGATTAACCTGATTGAGCATACAACCTGTCAACCCCAGCACGGATGGGGGGGGGGGGGCTGTGTGTTTGGGACAGACAACGCCTGCAAAGATAGTGTTTTGCATGAAGGATCTTGGTACTCATGGAAGATCACGCTTAGAGCGAAAAATAAAAAAATAAAAAAAAAATGAGAGAAAGATGCAGGACGTTTAATGGCAAATGCATGATCTGGGATGGGTGGGGGGTGGGGGGGGGAGGTGCAAAGGGGGGCAATAATGCCTATCCCCTTCCTTGGAAAAAATTGTTATGAAAAGTGCACAAAGCCCAATCCCCACCACTAATTATACAAAAAAAAAAAAACGTAAAAACAATCAAAAAATTGTCCTGTCTGCATGTAGGTTTGGGCACCAGTGTCGTGCAATGCCACTGAGGTCAGTAGAGGGTGTCAGATTCCCCTGGAACTGGAGTTCTCCTGGAATTGGAGTTACGGATGGTTCTCAGCCGCCATGTGGGTGCTGGGGATCGAACCCGGTTCCTCTGCAAGAGCAGTCGGCACTCTCCAGCCCCGCATTGTTCTTTTTAAAAAATGGTGGCGCACGCCTTTAATCCTAGCACTTGGGAGGCAGAGGCAGGCGGATCTTTGTGAGTTCAAGGCCAGCCTGGTCTACAGAGCAAATTCCAGGACAGCTGGGCTACAGGGAGACCCTGTCTTGAAAAGACCAAAAAAAAAATTTTTTTTTAATTTTTTTTATGCATATGAGTGTACTGTCTGCATGTAGGTTGGTGCACCCATGTCACGCAATGCCGTGGAGGTCAGAAGAGGGTGTCTAGATTCCCCTGGAACTGGAGCTAAAGACGGTTCTCAGCCGCTATGTGGGTGCTGGGGATCGAACCCTGGGTCCTCTGCAAGAGCAGTCGGTGCTCTTAACTGCTAGGCCATCTCTCCAACCCGATCCTCATTTTCTATAGAATATTAGAACAGTGCTCCTGGGGCTGGAGAGATGGTTCAGTGGTTAAAAGCACTGACTGCTCTTGCAGAGGACTGGGGTTCGATTCCCAGCACCCGCATGGCTGCTAAAAAGTCTTTAACTCCAGTTCCAGAGGAATCCGACGCCTTCTTCTGACCTCCGCGGCACTTCACTACACGGGTGCACAAACCTACATGCAGACAGTACACTCATACACATAAAAAAATAATTTAAAAAAAATTTTTTTTTAAAAGAACAATGCGGGGCTGGAGAGATGGCCTAGCAGTTAAGAATGCCGACTGCTCTTGCAGAGGACCCGGGCTTGATCCCCAGCACCCACATGGCGGCTGAGAACTCCAATTCCAGGAGAACTCCAGTTCCAGGGGAATCCGACACTCTCTTCTGACATTGCACGACACGGGTGCACAGACCTGCATGAAGACAGTGCATTCATACACATAAAAAATAAAAATTAAAAAAAAAGAACAATGCTTCTGATTTTTCTTCTGAAGTAGAGAATACGCAGGCACCGTGATTGTCAGGCCATGTCTCTGCAAACATAACCTTAGCCACTGAAAATAACTGAAGCCTTTGCTCCTCATGAAATAAAGCTCAGATAAGGAATGGAGATTTCCCCTGACCCAGGAGAATTCTGTCTGTCAGAAAGCTAGAGAGCCAAGAACTCAGATTCAAGACTAAGCTGAACTTCTCAAGAGTCTGACCCAGAGAGCAAGAGCTCAGCAGAAGGGAGCACCAGGGAACCAAAGAACCATAAGACAAGAGCAGCTGGAATAGTGAAATGCTACTTTATAAAGTATATAGACTCACACCTGGCCCAGGTGTGGACAAGAGCGGCCAGGGAGTACTTAGGGAATGGGTCTACTCACGAGGAAGCATCCTTGAATTTCCAGAATATTAGAACAGAGGTGGGATAAGGAGAGACTCTGTCTGTAGGTGGGAAAACATGGGCTATGGTCAGTGATGGCGGGTGCAGTGACCATCACATGTGATAGCCCAGGTCTCTCACTGTCCCAGATTAGTAAGGCTTTTCCATAAATACTGTAATCTACAACCATTAGTCATGAGTATCTGGACTCACCTTCATCTTATCTAACAGTAATTAGAAATCGATTATATCCTCAGAATTGCACTCCAAAGCAAGCAGAGCTTCTCCCCACAGGCACTTAGATAATTAACACCCAAGCCATGAAACCTTTTTGCTGGATGGTAAGACCTTATCAAGTCCACTTGTGAATAATGTTTAACTCTAGTTATTGTGACTGTGGAAGGGTTGATTGTATAACCTAGGATGTGACCCTTGAGTAAATGATTTGTTTCATTAAGGCAGACAGGGAGAAAGAGCAGGATCTCTGTTGACACTCAACCTAGGCATTATTCACCTTCCACCAACTTCCCTCCTTGTCTCTAAAAACCTGGAACTTCAGCAAGAAAGCAACATTCCCAGACAGCTTAACCAGGTGCTCCTGCCCTGCATGCACCTGCCAATAGACTGCTGTTAGAAAATCAGAGTTGAGAGACACTGTGTGATGTTAAATCGGCAACTGTACACAGGTTGAGGATTCCCTGTCATCAACCATGGCAAGAGGGCTTTGTACCTAGGCAGCCACATCTATTTCATTCAGAGCCTAACACAGGCTATTTCTTGAATAGCATTAAATAAATCCAATTGTATCCCAGCCACTACTGACAAATATCTCTGGCAATCAGGAGATAAAATTCAATTTCATCTTTCTTCAAAAATATTTTACCTAGTAAGCCAGGCGTGGTGGCGCATGCCTTATAGCACTGGGGAGGCAGAGGCAGGCGGATCTTTGTGAGTTCAAGGCCAGCCTGGTCTACAGAGTGAGTTCCAGGACAGCTGGGGCTACAGGGAGACCCTGTCTCAAAAAGACAAAAAAAAAAAATTTTTACCTAGAGCACATCTTATAGTGTCGATGTAGAAAATATATATCCCAGGCCACCTGGGCTCCTCATTTCAAAAGCAACACCTGCAGAACTTCAACCACTCAAGTTTAAATACTACTAAAAACAGAAGGTTAAGCAAGGCCCTAAAAATACGTATTTGCTAACTGCATTTCCCCATTGTGATAGCTGCTATTTAGTTTTAGCGATGAGTAGATTTCAAATGTGGATTAACTGAGAATTACCTAGAGAACAGCGATGGTGGGCCCAGTGAGTAATTTTTATTTCTCTTTCGTGATACAGAATAGCATCTCTTATCTCAAAGGTCATTTGATCTGCTGGTATCTTCCCTAATGCAGCCACCATAAACGACATTTCGCACTATACGACAGGACTCTGGTCAGGTGGTTCAATGCCCTGCATACTTTAATTGCTTACCTAAGAGTTTTAGGAGCTGGAGGAGAGATGGAATCAAAACTGTGCAAGAACAGAGGCTCTTCTTGAGAGGATACTCACAATGCTGATGGAACATGTACCCAGAGAACCAAGCCCTGAGGGGTGGCTACAGTGCAAGTTTCCCTCACAACCAGCACCTTATTTTAAATAGTACTTAGGTTGTGTTTGATTTGAGGTAAGATCTCATGTAGCCCAACTGGACTTGAACTAACTATATAGTCAAGGAGGATCCTGAACCTCCAATCCCACTTCCCCCTCCCGAGCACCGATGTTACAGGTGTGCACACCACACCTGATTTACGTGGTACTGGGGATCAAGCCCAGGGCCTTGTGCTTATTGGGAAAGCGCTCTACCAATTGAACCCCTGAACTTTCAATTCTACCTCCTTACATTTTCACATCTGGCCTCTCGGAGTCCTCCTGCCTCTGGGAAAACGTTCTGACCTTGCTTTCACCAAGTCAGTCTCTAACATATCATTCAAGTAGCAAAATATGGACCACTTACTCAGGCACTGAGTCTCGGCATAACCCAGTCTATCTTATCTTTCTCTGCTCCTAAGTAGGTAGAAAGCCGGGCTCCACGTGACTACTCACACCCTGCCCGCCCTTTGCTCGTGCCGTGCCGTGCTCTCCCTGGATCACCTTCCCCACTGCTGACTTCTTATTCATAGTAAGTGCTAAGCAAACACCTTTTCCAATTGACTGAATTCAAGACCTACCCTTTTCCAAGTCAGTTCAAATCTTTCCATCTCTAGCACAGTCTATTGGTATCACTCCATCTTTTGAATTTTAATCTATGTTCAGCAATTTATATTTAGTAGCTATAGCAAGGCAGGTATCAGATCAACCCAGATTAGACCAGTGTCCTGTTTCTAAAGAGCCCAGAATATACTAGAAAGACTTACAAAATGCAACTCCAAGCAATGGAATGGCTGCTGGAATATTTAAAATGTACTACTGTCTGACATATCAACGAGCTCTTTCTAGGCTCAGAGATCACCCTGTATACTATTTATGAGTGCTGAATTAAACCTAATGGGATGTTTTACAATGATAGAAGTACTCAGGAAGTTTAACTTGGTTTCACCTGGCTAGATGGGCAGAACCTGGATTCAAGGGGCTGGAGAGATGGCTCAGTGGGTAAGAGCATGTCTCCTCTTGCAAAGGACCTGGGTTCAATTCCCAGCATCCACACGGTGACTAACAACCATCTACAACTCCAGTTCCAGGGATCTGACACCATCTTCTGATCTCCACCAGCACTGGGAGACACAGGTGCACTTACCCAGTGCAGGTGATATACTCATACACATAAAATTAAAAAAAATAATAAAAGCAGAGCCTGGACTCAAACATAAGACACAGTCTCCTTCCATTGTCTTCCCTACTTCCCAGACAAGGAAAGGTCAGGTTAGACTATGAGGCACCTTGGACTCAGGCCTGCAGATTTCAAAGGAGCTTTATTGCTTATGACAGTGTCCTCAAGATAAGCTGACGAGGCACTACAGCCCCTGCGGGAGTCTTACACTAAGAATATTCCCAGTACACTGTGGGCATCCCACGACCCTTTCTAGGTCATTACTTTTATGTTTCCATGACTCTACCCAGCTTCATGAATGCAAAGTATCTGTTTTCTAACCAGGCTGAAGCCTCAGAAATTGGTGCAGCAGCTATCAAGTAGGCAAGAGGTTATCTTCCCTGCTACCAAACTGCTCGCCACCACTAGGCTTCCCTCCATTCTCTGGAATCATGCACATCTCAAAGGTAGTTGAAAACCACATAACATTTCAGATGTGCAAGGCACCGTGTGTCCTCCCGCTTAACTCGAACCGTAGGAACTAGGTTCCATGGTGCTCATTTGACTGAGAAGGAAACAGAGGCTCTGAGAGCAAAGCATATGTGACATCGGAACACAGGCTTCCCATCCCAAAGGCCAAGCTCTTAATCACTTGCCTGTGATGCCTAGATTGAGAGAGCAGGGCCATCTCTCCTGAAGGACGAGTGAGAGGAACTGAGGAATCTTGAGGAAAATATGTCTAGCTCCATCTTTCTGCTCGCTTTCATCTCCCTCGCCGCAACGGGAGGATCATTTAAAACAGGACCACTTCCATATAATCAGACTTTGGAACTCAGATGACCTGACAGTATCAGGGTTTTCTAACCTCATCACCCAAGGAACAGCTTATGAAAACAACCAGTGTCCCAGCTCCTAAACATCTAACCATCTGTTCTAGGAGCTGTGCATATCCTGGGGACAAAGGACAAGAGCCCTACTCTCCTGAAGCTTAACATCTGACAAAGCAAGCAATGATTTCTGATTGCAAGTGCTGCGGAATGCTAGAGACAGCAATGAGATAGATGGAAAGGTTGATTTAGAAAGTCCTTCTTGGGAGGTAACATTTGAATTCACACTGAAATGGCAAGCCCACCTTCAAAGCACCAGTGTCCACCTTATACATGCTGGGCTGAAAAAGACATTAATGATCATTGAGTTTCAACACTTGAGTGGCAGGTGGGAAAAAAGACCCAATGACATCAAAAGACTAAGAAAAATCTCCCACTACCTGCGCACGCCCCACTCTTCCACAGCACATCTGAAAAGTACACATCATACATTTGTACCACGGTCCCCTCAGCCACCTTCATGTTTACAGTTTTATTTTCAACTCAACCCTGGGAAAATCATGACTGCCCTTCATTTGATAAGTTATAAAACTGAGATAAGAAATTTAACGACTTATCACAAACTGAAGCAAACCTTAGGCATTCATTCATGTTCCGAGCTATGTTCTCACCACTAGATGAGCAGCGCTACCTAGCAACTGATCCTGTAACATACAATACCATTTAACAACTTATTTTATGTGGCCAAGAACATACAAGAGTCTAAGAAAAGAACTCACTCAGCTGTAACATACAAATTCAAAGTCCTCAAGTTGTTTGTGCAGAACAGAGTATGTGACTACATGTGACTAGACAGCTATGACCTGCGGCACCCTGGGCCCTCGGACTAGACACAGGACAGAAGTCTTCCATGCAAAAGCCACCCTGAGGGTCTTCATAACTATAAACAATCCAAACCAGGCATCTTCAGAGCAGTAAACCCTCAGGGAAAGGTTGTGATGCTTAAGAAATGAGCTCCTAGCAGATGAACTTCAGGGTAACACAGGTTTTTCAGATTCAATTAAAAGGCTTAGAGATTCCCAAAGGACAGAGTAAGGCACCGCATTTCCCAATTCTGACCTCCACCAGCACTGCGAGACACAGGTGCACTTACATACATGCAGGCGATACACTAATACACATAAAATTTTAAAAAATAAAAGCAGAGCCTGGATTCAAATGTAAGACACAGGTTCCTTCCAGTGTCTTCCCGTTTCAGCTGGGCTTTGTTCACATCTTCCATGGTCATGTAAGGTAGAGGAGGCGTTTGCTTCGATTACTTCATGGAAAGATTAAATTATGCTGTATCTTAAAGAGCTGCCTCTGGGAAAGGGAGTCGTCTCACACCCAAAACCCTTAGATAGTAAGAAGGTTCTGGGAGAAACTTCTGGTGTCCCGTGAGCTCTGCTACCCCATTCTCTTGACTATTAACCTCTGTACAGCTTCCCATTCAATCCCCATGCAGCCACTCAGGAAAAAGTGCTCCAGCGAGCAGCCCACCAGTGCCTTTGTGATATAGAGCCCAACTAACTTTCACAGGTCGGGGCATCTCCAGCAAGAATTTCAAAGCAAGGACAATCCCTCACTATCCTCAGCTTCCCCCCCCACCACCACCACCACCACAGGTCTGACCCCTTCCCCAAGGCCTCTCTTCTGAAATGCTGGGCAGCCAGCCATCTGTCAGGAAAAGGGGAAATCAAGTTGCTTGGGCACCCCCACCAGGGCACACAAGCCAGTTCTTACCTGTAGGAAAAAGAACCACTCAGTCACCCAGGACTCTGTTGTGAACACTAGTCTTAGAACCCGCTGGACTTTGAACAAAGATTGATTTAAAAGCTGATGTATTTAACAGGGACTTGTGGTCTGAGTTCAAGTGACCTCTGTCCTGCTCCCTGCCAGTTGGCAGGGCCCTGAGCTGGAAACCCTTAAGTTCCCTCAGCAAACATAGTGCCCTGGCCCGCCACGTGGAGAGTGGGTGCAGCTCTTGTCTGTGCTCCCACACAATAAGGAGGGGGAGAGGTGGGGGAAGGGCAGCCAGGGAGGAGGCACCTCTGTCCTCACTCTGTCCAATGAGCAAAGGCCTGGGTCACACCAACAGCCCCCATCCCAGGAGAAGCCTCCACTGCCCCTAGGCCAGGGTCAGGGTGGAGGCTCGGCAAGTGGTGTCCTCCACATTCGGGCTTCCTGCCCAGAAGGTGGCCAGTGGGACAATAAGCCCCAGGGGGGGAGACAAAGCCCCTCAGTTTACCCATCCTTCCTCTCACCGCCCTCCCGGCCTCTTGTCTACTCACCAAGAATTCAGAAGCAAAGCCCACCTTCCTCCTCCTCTTTATCTCCCCTCCCCAAGCCCAACCCTCACTGCCTTTCTCACCTGATTGCTGTCTCTGGTCTCCAACTACTAATACCTGTCTTCCTCTCCACTCCCTCTGGAGCCTCTCTGGCAAGCCCAGCACGGCAGTGGAAGGTGTTCTCACAAGCTTCTCCGTGGGCCGTGCTGCTGCCGGGACCAGCAGCTGATCCGTATCAGCCACGCCCACACAAGCCATCCTCACTCACCTGGATCCTCAACCCACACTCCTAATTCAGGGCAGGAGATTGCTCCAGGCAGCAGACATGGTAAGCTCCAGGCTGGGGACGAAGGGTGCTTCCTCTACTCATAAAGGGCAGGGTACTTGTCTTCCATGGTCCTTGGTTTTGTCCTCAACCCAGGCATGACCTAAGCCGGTGGCAAGAAGTTTAACCTGACCAACATCAGAGCCACTCCCTCATGCTTAGCCATCTTCTATCTCGACTCTAATGGAACTTTCAAAGCATTGGCATAGACTAGGAATCTCTGGATTTAGGATCAGAATACCTGAGTTCAAATTCTGACTCTACCCATTCCCAGATGTTTGACCAGGCTGTCTTTCATTTTTCTGGGGGGCAGGAAAAGGGGGGGGAGGGTTGGGTTTTGTTTTTTGGGTTTTTTTTTTGGGGGGGGGACTTTTTGAGACAGGATCTCCCTGTAGCTGTCCTGGAACTCCCTATGTAGACCAGGCTGGACTTGAACCCAGAGATCTGCCTACCTCTGCCTCCCAAGCACTGGAACTATAGGCCTGGCCAGGCTAATTTTTTTTTTTCTTGGCGTTTGATTTGTAAGGCTAATTTTTTAAAACAGTGTTGGGAGTGGAGCCTAGGGCCTCCTGCATTCTGGGCAAGTGCTCTACCACTGAGCTTCATACACAACCCTTATGCTAATTCCCGATTACCTTTATCACCTCCAGTCATTATCATATTGTTTTTAGAAATTTCTTTTTCCTAAGGAGTCAAAATAGCTCTCATGGGGCTGGAGAGATGGCCTAGCAGTTAAGAGCACCAACTGCTCTTGCAGAGGACCCGGGTTCGATCCCCAGCGCCCACATGGCGACTGAGAACCGTCTTTAACTCCAGTTTCAGGGGAATCCAACACCCTCTCTGACCTCTGTGGCATTGCAGGACACAGGTGCACAAACCTACATGCAGAATGTTAAAAAAAAATAGCTCTCATATTTACACGTTGATGCAACATTGTTACCTATTCAGCTCTTCAACTATTTGAAGGCTGGTTCACCTCATGAACCTCATTTACTCTGGGATCCGGTGACTTAAGTTCCTTATTCCAGAAGGCTGTCTACCCATGGAGGGACTTCAAGTCTTCTCACTCTGAACCCCAGTTGACTTGTAAATGTATCTCTTTTTCTTTCCAATTACATTTTTATTTATTTATTTTGTTTGCAAGAGAAGGGAGAAGCATGCCATTTCATGTGTGGAGGTCAAAGAACAACTTGTGGGCCTTGGTTCTCCTTCCTCCATGTGGGTGGGGCCCCAGGACTGAACTCATGTTGTCAAGCTTGGCAGCAGACACCTTTACTTGGGCCACCTTGCCAACCCAATGTATCTCTTAAAACTAGTTCCTGGGGCTGGAGAGATGGCTCAGCAGTTAAGAGCACCGACTGCTTTTGCAGAGGACTGGGGTTCGATCCCCAGCACCCACATGGCGGCTAAGAACCATCTTTAACTCCAGTTCCAGGGGAATCCGACGCCCTCTTCTGACCTCTGAGGCATTGCAGGACACGGGTGCACAAACCTACATGCAGACAGTACATTCATACACATACAGAAATAAATAAAATTGAATAAAAAAAATTTTTTTAAATGAAACATTTAGCCGGGCATGGTGGCACATGGCTTTAATCCCAGCACTCAGGAGGCAGAGGTAGGTGGATCTCTGTGGGTTCAAGGCCAGCCTGGTCTACAGAGAGAACTCCAGGGACAGCTGGTACTAAAAGGGAGACCCTGTCTCAAAAATACCAAAAAAAAAAAAAGGATAAAACTAAAAAAAAAAAAAAGAAAGAAACATTTATTCTATATCTTCAATATGGTGGCTATTACACAATTGTCTACAATTACCCAAATCCATATGCACCTAAAATAGATAAATTACTGTTGCATATAAATAATACTTTAAATGAACTGTATTCTTGAAACTTCTCATTTTTTTAACAAGGGTTAGATGATTAAAATCAGTGCAGCCTATCCTCAGCCCCCAAATCAAGAACTGGTGCATCAGCCAAGCATAGATAGGAAAAGACCCACAAGTCATGGACCAGAAAACTAAAGAGGTCTTGAGTGCAGAAACAGCACTGGTTGAAAATTAAATTAAAAGGCAGCATTACCTTTTCTTTTTAATTGAATATTTGCAATTTTCCTACAATAAAATTTGATGGTGTTTAGATCCCTTTCCTAGCCGTACCCTGCTCCTCCCCTTACTGACCCCCACCCAAGTCAATGTACTCTGTTATATATAATAACAAGGCCTACAGAGTCTAATTCGTGGTCCCCAGATGTTCTTTAGTGTGGTCCCGTCTGCTAGAGCCTGGCTAACCTACCAATAGTCTCATGCTTGAAAGAGACTGTCTCTCCTCCTCCCAGCAGCCATCATTTGCCACATTTCTTTGGGTGGGATTGGGGTTTCTCAACCACTTCTCCCTGTCTAAGCTGGAATTTTGTCTGGCATGCTGTCACCATTGTTGTGAGTTCACATGAGTAACTGCCCAGATGTCTAGAACTCTGCTTCCTTGTGGTCACCCACCACCTCTGGCTCTCACAATCTTTCTGCTCTCTCTCCCACAATGACCCCTGAGCCTTGGGAGGCACTAGCTTGATAGAGGTCCCCTCTTCAAGGATAAGCACTACACAGTCTCCTCTTCTCTGCACATTGGCCAGTTGTGAGTTTCTGTATTAATCACTATCTGGTATATCAGGAAACTTCTCTGGTGAGGATTGTATTCATTGTATTCATCTATGAGCATAACAACAAATCATTAGGAATCAGTTTATCTATTTAGCAGAATAATAGTGTTAGCTTCTCCCCTGTCCTGTGATCTATCTAGCCTCAGGTTCCTAAGCCCGATATAAATGTTAGGTATGGTCTCCATCCTATGAAGTGCTCCTTAAATCCAATTAGAGTGATTGGTTACTCCCATAATATTTGTGCCACCATTGCACCAGTGAGGCTATTTTTAAATGGAAAAACTCTGTCCCATTAGACCATTGAACACAATGAGGATTTTTCCCTCATTAAAATTTGAATTAAGGGGCCAGTGAGATGGCTCAGTGGATAAAGGCACTTTCAACCAAACCTGGAAACCTGAGTTTGATCTCTGGAGCCCATATGGTGGAAAGAGTTTGACTGAAACAAACTTTGACCATGCCAGTGCACACACATGCACACACACGCACACACACACATTAAATCTAAATTGGGGGGGGGGTTGGCTGGAGAGATGGCCTAGCAGTTGGGAGCTCCGACTGCTCTTGTAGAGGACCAGGGTTCCATCCCCACACCCACATGGTGGCTGAGAACCGTCTTTAACTCCAGTTCCAGGGGAATCTGACACCCTCTTCTGACCTCCGAGGCAGACACGGGTGCACAAACCTACATACAGACAGTACATTCATACACATACAAAAATAAATACAATTTTAAAAATCTATTTTTTTATTTTTATTAAACACTTGAATTAAGAAAAAGCTTAGGGCTGACAATAAGGCTCAGTGGGTAAAGGCACTTGCCATGCAACCCTGACAACCTGAGTTTGATTCCCAGAACCCATATAAAGATGGAAGAAAACCAACTCCACAAAGTTGTCCTCTGATCTACACACACACACACACATACACACACACACACCACTTTTAAAGTCAACTTCAAATGCATCAAATACCTCAATGTGAAAACTGAAATTCTGAAACTGTTAGAAGAAAACCATTGGCAATAACCTACAAGATATATAGGTGTAGGAAAGGACTTTCTAGGGGCTGGAGAGATGGCCTAGCGGTTAAGAGCACTGACTGCTCTTGCAGAGGACCCGGGTTCGAACCCCAGCACCCACGTGGCAGCTAAGAACCGTCTGTGACTCCAATTTCAGGAGAACTCCAGTTCCAGGGGAATCCAAGACCCTCTTCTGACCTCCGTGGCATTGTATGACACAGGTGCACAAACCTGCATGCAGACAGTACATTCATACACATACAAAAATAAATAAAAAATAATTAAAAAAAAAAAGGAAAGGACTTTCTAATTCTGGCATCAGTTGCTCAGGAATCAATAGCTACTCAAGTGAGACCTCATTAAAATAAAAAGCTTCTGTACAGCAAGGAAGTGAAGAGAAACCCACATAATGGGAGAAAATCTTCACCAGCAGCACATCTGATAGAGGTTTAACATCCAGAACATTTAAAGAACTCAAAACATAAAAATTAAGAAAATAAATGACCCAATTAAAAGATGGGCTAAGGATCTGAACAGAGAGTTTTCAAAAGAAGAAATAAAGATGGCTGAGAAACATCTCGAAAAGTGTTCAACATCAGTAATAACTAGGGAAATGTAAATCAAAACCACTTTAAGATTTCGTGTTACCCAGTCAGATTGGCCAAGATCAAGAGAACAAATGATACCAAATGCTGGAGAAGATGTGGGGAAATGGGAATGCTAATTCACTGCTGGTGGGATTGCAAGCCTGGACAAGCCCTATGGAAAGTGTTATGGAGAACTCTTTTTTTTTTTTTAATTTTCTATGTGTATGAGTGTACTGTCTGCATGTAGGTTGGTGCACCCTTGTGCAATGCTGTGGAGGTCAGAAGAGGGCATTGGATTCCCCTGGAACTGGAGTTAAAGATGGTTCTTAGCTGCCACATGGGTGCTGGGAATCGAACCCAGGTCCTCTGCAAGAGCAGTCAGCACTCTTAACTGCTGAGCCACCTCTCCAGCCCCGTGGAGAACTCCTAAAAACTAAAAATGAACACACCATGTAACATGGTGATACCACTCTTTGGCATATACCTAAAGGACTCATCCTATTGCAGACATAACTGTACCTTCATGTTTGTTCCTGCTCTTTTTCACAATAGCTAGGAGATGGAAGCAGCCTAAGTGCCCTACAACTGATGAGTGGATAATGCAAATGTGCTACATTTGGACAATGGAGTTCTACTCAGTGGTAAAGAAAGATGACATCAGGCTGGAGAGATGGCCTAGCGGTTAAGAGCACCAACTGCTCTTGCAGAGGACCCGGGTTCAATTCCCAGCACCCACATGGTGGCTAAGAACCATCTTTGGCTCCAGGTCTGGGGGAATCCTATGCCCTCTTCTGACCTCCACAGTATTGCATGACACAGGTGCACAAACCTACATGCAGACAGTATACTCATACACATAAAAAGTAATAATTAATTAATTATTAATTAATTAAAAAAACATCAGCCGGGCATGGTGGCACATTCCTTAATCCTAGCACTTGGGAGGCAGAGGCAGGTGGATCTCCGAGTTCAAGGCCAGCCTGGTCTACAGAGTGAGTTCCAGGACAGCCAGAGCTACAGGGAGACCCTGTCTCAAAAAGACCAAAAAAAAAGAACATTGTGAAATTTGCAGGTAAATGGATGGAACTAGAAACTCTTATACTAAGTGAAGTAACACAGACTCAGTAAAACAAATGGCATGTGCTCTTCCTCATTTGTGGATCCTAGCACCAACTCCTTCTATGTGACTACATAGCCTGATGTACCTGCAGGAACTAGGAAAATGGAAAGGAACCAGGGAGGTAAAGGAACCTGAGAGAGAAGAACAGTAGGAGACAGGTGTAACTGAGGGAGAAATGGGTAAAATGGGGACATTTAAATGGGAGGGGGGAAGGGTTATACAAGGAAGTACGGGGATAAAGGGAAAGAAGGAGCTCAAGACAGGTGGGACCATAGGAGACTAGAAATGTCAAGGGAGAAATGGAGGAAATGGGGACACTTTAAATGGGGAGAATGTGGAGGGAGAGTTAGAGAGAGAGGAGAGAGAGCTAAACATTCCTAGCTAGTATTAAAAAACTGGGGGGAGGGCTGGAGAGATGGCCTAGCAGTTAAGAGCGCCGACCGCTCTTACAGAGGACCCGGGTTCGATCCCCAGCACCCACATGGCGGCCGAGAACCGTCTGAAACTCCAATTCCAGGAGAACTCCAGTTCCAGGGGAATCCGAGACCGTCTTCTGACCTCCGCGGCATTGCACGACACGGGTGCACAAACTTGCATGCAGACAGTACATTCATACACATACAGAAATAAATAAAATTAATAAAAAAATTTTTAAAAAATACTATCTATTTAAAAAAAAAAAACTGAGGGGAATAATATTAGTCCAAAAACCTAGTGACGAAATACACATACAGCATCTCGGCATGAGTCCATGTACATAGCTGAAAGTTACATAGCAAGAAACAGTGCCAGACAGAGAAACATTCCTTGAGTTGTTGGCCAGGAGAGTCCAAGAGATTTCCAAAATGACACAGCCGTTGATTGCCTCCCAGAACCTGAAGGTAAGACCCTATTGCTGAAGACATGACGTAATTTGGACACAAGATTCAGACAAATGGAGCTGGAACTGACCTGGAAGCCACCTCCCCCGAAGCCACCTCCCACCTCATAGTTTTGGAGAGCACCATACAAGCTGCTAAGGGAGAATATCATTCGAGGCCCAGCCCCAGCTTCAAGACCTCATAACCACATCAATGACAGGCACAGCAAATGACATCAGTGCAGTCACGGCATGTTTATCTTGGGAATAATCAACAGTTACATAACTGCAGGAGGTTCATGTGTGATGCTATAAACAGAGCTAAATACACGTAGCTGGAGAGGTCATAGATCTTAGAGAAAACCCCAAAGCTGTCACATTCCCTAGACAAATGTATTTGGGGGGGGTGGGGGAGGACAGGTTCTCTCTTTAGCCCCAGCTGGCCTGGAACTCACTCTGTAGACCAGGCTGGCCTTGAACTCACAGAGATCCTCCTGCCTATGCCTCCCAAGTGCTGGGATTAAAGAAAGGCATGCACCACCATGACTGCTTAAATGTAATTTTTTACTATGTGTGAAACACAGATCCTTATTTATAGGCAAGTATCCCAGGCACCGGTCATCAAAGAAGCTTCTTTTGCAGCAGCCAGAAACTATTACAAAGAACCACAACTGGTCGCACACAGACACTGTGAATTGTTCCAGTCTAAGTGGCACATCCGCAATGCAAACTGTACACCTAAGGCTCACGGAACATAGAACAAGGAGTAAAGAGACACTAGTGCAGTCAGCTCTCATCAGTGACGCTCCCTCATGCAACAGAGGGCCAGGAACACAAAAGGTCACAAATGGCCAAAGCACAGAGAAGAAGAATCTGCAGAGTGTGGATCCTTGGACAGGACTCCTATATTAAACCCCACCCACCCAGGACTCAGGAACCATTGCAAAAGGGGAGGGCAGCAAGATCGTAAGAGCCAGGGAGGAGGTGCATGGCCATATGGAAATACAAGTCCCACAGGCTCCTGGGAACTTGCTCATATCAACCTACAGCAATAGTGTCAGCATGCACAAGACCCATGCAAAGTCACAGAGACAAACACCCAGCACAGAACTGTGGAAATGGGCAGCAAGCCCCAATCTTAGCTAAAGAACTACTGGCAGCTGATTACTGCTGGGTGAGGAAGTGCTGATCTCCTTAAAGGGAAAGACTCCAGACAGGCTGACTAGATTCCAGTGGATGAACTTGCACTGAGGGACATCCGGAGACACTAACTTGACACAATAGACATTAACACAAATGACAGGATCTCTGAATTCCAGAGGGGGGCCTGTGGGAGCGTGCCAATGGGGAGGGGGTGTAAAGATGGTGAAGATGTTCTACATGAAATACACAAAAATTCAACTTAAAAAACCTTACAGAAAGGAAAATACAATAACAGAGCAACTCCTTATTACTAATATTATCATTTTAATATTAATATTTAATACTATCACTTTAATGTCCATTTATATAATATCTGAATACAGAGAAGAGTATTGAGCTCTGCCTAGCCAAATGGTAAGACATTGACCTGATTTCTGGAAGGTAGGTAAGATTCTAGCACCTCAGCAAAGTGGTGGATTCACAGGTATTTGTGATCAGCAACTGAGCTGTGTGCTTTTGTTTATTCACTTCTCAGATTACATATCTGACAATGAGGCTAGGAAATAAGGCTTAAACATGCACAGAGAAGGCTGGAAGCAACTGAGCTGAGGGTTTCTGCTAGACTTGGTCATCTTTATCCATTTCAACGTGGAAAGGATTGACACGGTATTACAATAACCTACACGTGGCATACCTGGGTGCTTTGATTTCTTGGGATCCCATGATTTCTTGACATCACTTTTAAAAAAAATTTTTTTTTGGCTATAGGGAGACCCTGTCTCGAAAAGACCAAAAAAAAAAAAAAATTTTTTTGGTCTTTTTGTAATTTTTTTTATTTTTGTTTGTGTATGAATGTACTGTCTGCATGTAGGTCTGTGCACCCGTGTCATGCAATGCCGCAGAGGTCAGAAGAGGGTCTCGGATTCCCCTGGAACTGGAGTTCTCCTGGAATTGGAGTTACAGACAGTTCTTAGCCGCCATGTGGGTGCTGGGGATCGAAACTGGGTCCTCTGCAAGAGCAGTTGGTGCTCTTAACCGCTAGGCCATCTCTCTAGCCCCTTTGAGTCAGGGTCTCCCTATAGTCCCAGCTGGCCTGGAACTCGCTCTGTAGACCCAGCTGGCCTTGAACTCACCAATATCCGCCTGCCTCTGCCTCCCAAGTGCTAGGATTAAAGGTATGTGCCACCATGCCCGGCATTAAAAATTGTTTTTAAAAATAAATATAAGCTGGGGCTGGAGAGATGGGGACAGCTGGGGCTACAGGGAGACGCTGTCTGGAAAAGACTAAATTAATTAATTAATTAATTAATTAAATAAAAAGCCAGGTGTGGTGGTGCATGCCTTTAATCCTAGCACTTGAGAGGCAGAGGCAGGCGGATCTCTGTGAGTTCAAGGCCAGCCTGGTCTACATAGCGAGTTCCAGGCCAGTGGAGACTAAAGGGAGACACTGTCTCAAAAAGACCAAAAAAATAAAAAATAAATAAATAATATAATAAGTCAAGTGTGGTGGGGTACAACTTTAATCCCAGCACTCAGGAGGCAAAGGCAGGCAGATCTCTGCGACTTCAAGGCCAGCCTGGTCTACATAGTGAGCTCCTGGCCAGCTGGGACTAAAGGAAGACCCTGTCTCAAAAAGACAAAAAAAAAAAAAACCTGTTCTGAGGCTCAAAAAGAAAAAAACTAATATCTAACATCACCATCACTAAAAATAATAATAATAAATAATGAAACAGTTTTGGGTGTACAGTTCAGTTCAGTGCTTTCACACTGTTAGATAGACATCATCTCCATTCATTTCCAGAATGTTTTAATTCTCCCACACTGAAACTCTGCATGTTGAACAATAATAGCTCTCCATTTCTCTCTCCCCTCCCCCAGCCCTTGGCATCTATCTCCAGCTCTAAAAGTTAACTACTCCTCGTTCCTCTGATAAGCAGGAATCAGGCAGTCCTTGTCCTTTTGTAAGTATATTATTTCTCTTAGTAAATAAATGTTCCCCAGTTTCATCCCTGTTCTAATATTATCAGAATTTCCTTCCTGAGTAATATTCCACTGTATGAGCACATCACATTTTATCCATCCACCCATCAGTAAACAGACAGCTTCTACCTCACTGCTATTATTAATAACACTTCTGTGAACAAAATTCCATGGATCCCATGAGTGGAATTTGGGTTGTCAGGCTTGGTGGCAAGCATTGTCTCCTGCTGAGCCGTCTTACCAGCCCTGCTTTCCATCCTTTTAGGGGTATCCTCAGAAGTGGTATTCTTGGAACATACGCTTAATTTTTTACATTTTTATTTAATGTATATGAGTGTTTGCAGACATATATGTTAAGTGTACTTATGTCATGCAGTTTCCCCAGAGACCTGAAGAGGGCATCAGATTCACTGGAACTGGAGTTACAGATGGTTATTGGCTGCTCTGTGGATGCTGGGAATAGAACCTGAGTCCTCTGCAAGAGCAGCCATTGCTCTTTTTTTTCTTTTAAGCCAATTTTTATTGAAGCTTTGTGCACTTCGTACAAAATTTCCCAATCAAATCTGGATCCATTCCCCCTTCCTTGCCCCCACCCCCACCCCACCAGAGCTCATGCATTCTGCCAAACATATTTTTCATCTTTTTCTCAGTCTCTTAAAATTTTCGATGCAGAAGTTTACTGTTTCTAGCAGGGGTTCACCATTTCAGTCAGTTCTTTGACCCGGTCTTCTTGTTGTTGTTGTTCCTTCCAATTTGCATCACTCCAAAATATGCATATATGCATGCCACATATATCTTTTAGCATCTTCAGCTTATGATTTCTTTTTTATTATAATTTTTCTTTTTCTTTTTTTTTTCTTTTTTTTTTTTTTTTTGGTATTTTTGAGACACNAGAACCTGTCCCCAAAAAAGACAACAAAAAAAAAAAACCAAAAAAAAAAAAAAAAAAAAAAAAAAAAAAAAAAAAAAAAAAAAAAACTAAAAATTAATAATAATAAATAATGAAACAGTTTTGGGTGTACAGTTCAGTTCAGTGCTTTCACACTGTTAGATAGACATCATCTCCATTCATTTCCAGAATGTTTTAATTCTCCCACACTGAAACTCTGCATGTTGAACAATAATAGCTCTCCATTTCTCTCTCCCCCTCCCCCCAGCCCTTGAATCTACTCCAGGCTCTAAAGTTACTTTACTCCTCGTTCCTCTGTAAGCAGGAATCAAGGCGTCCTGTCCTTTTGTAAGTATATTATTTCTCTTAGTAAATAAATGTTCCCCAGTTTCATCCCTGTTCTAATATTATCAGAATTTCCTTCCTGAGTAATATTCCACTGTATGAGCACATCACATTTTATCCATCCACCCATCAGTAAACAGACAGCTTCTACCTCACTGCTATTATTAATAACACTTCTGTGAACAAAATTCCATGGATCCCATGAGTGATATTTTGGTGTCAGGCTTGGTTGGAAGCATTGTCTCCGAGCTTGAGCCGGTCTTGACCGAGCGCCTGCTTCCATCCTTTAGGGGTATCTACAGAAGGGATTCTAGGATACATACGCCTTAATTTTTTCATTTTTATTTGATGATAGAAAGTACGTGTTGCAGACATATTTGTTAAGTGTACTGTATGTCATCAGTTTCCCCAGATGACCTGAAGAGGGCATCATTCATGGAACTGAGTTTACAGATGCGTTATATTGGCTGTCTCTGTGGATTGCTGGAGATAAGTAACCTGGCGTCCTCCTGCAAGGTCACCTGCATCTTTTTTTTTTTTTCTTTATAAGCCATAGTAAACGTTGATTGAAGCTTTGGCACTTCTACAAAATTGTCCGCATCAAATCGTGGATCCATTCCCCCTTCCTTGCCCCACCCCACCCCCCCAGAGCTCATGCATATCTGCCAAACATATTTTCATTCTTTTTCTCATTCTCTTAAAATTTTCATGCGAAGTTTACTGTTTCTAGCAGGGGTTCACCAGTTCAGTTCAGTTCTTTGACCCGGTCCTTCTTGTTTGTTGTTGTTCCTGTCCCATTTGCATCACTGCCAAAATATGCATATATCATGCCACATATATCTTTTAGCATCTTCAGCTTATGATTTCTTTTTATTATAATTTTTCTTTTTCTTTTTTTTTTTTCTTTTTTTTTTTTTTTTTTTTGGTATTTTTGAGACAAACGTCGTCCTTTAGTCCCAGCTGGCCTGGAGCTTGCTCTGTAGACCGGGCTGGCCTTGAACTTACAGAAGATCCCTCTTGCTTCCGTGAGTGCTAGGATTAAAGGCGTGTGCCACCATGCCCAGCTGTTTTGTTTTTTTTTTTTTTTTCTTTATTAGGCCGAAAGATGTCATGTTTTCCTTAAGGAATTGTTTAAAGTCTCCTCCTTGGCAAGCCCAAACAACCATCAGTCCTGCCCTTGTGCTCCACACTGGGGTTTTCCCTTCCCATGATCACCAAATGAGGTCCAGTAAGCACCACTTCCTATCTTGATCTTCCTGTACTGGAAGTACAGCCTGGGTAGTCCAACAATGGCAGTCTATACTCTGAAGAGGCTGAAACACCAGTAGTAGCTTAGTCCACAAGCTGGAGGTCTCAGCAGTCCCCATCTGGCACTGAAGGTTTGGAGGATTCTTGGAGAGACACAAGTCTTCAGTCCATATTGGAAGGTTGAAAAGCTGTGTCTCATGTCTTTGAAGGATGGCAAAAGCTGTGGCAGCCACAGGGTAGCTGTACTTGCCAGTAAGAATTGAAGTCAGGCAAAACTTTATTTTTTACTTTTTGTCTTTTTACTAAATTCTCAAGTTTTATACCTGAAGTATAATTTCTCAGGCCTTACTAATTATTTATTTCTGGTTATACTTTCCTTGTGGATGTTTAAGGCCACGCAGTTAGCCCAGATTAACCAAGGTTTTTGTTTTCTCAAGGTCAGTTGAGGATCTGGTTCCCAGGGGTCACTCAGGTTTTTTGGGGGGAGGGAACTCCTTGCTCCTTTGGCTTTTCATTTACCAGTTCCATCCACTCGAGGACAAAGCCAGGTCTTGCTAGACTAGGATTTCCTTTTTAAAGCATGAGCAGACTTTCCTCTTCATAGACTGGATGAGAACAGCCAGTGCTCTTAACTGCTGAGCCAATTCTCCAACCCCCGTTTCTCATTTTTAAAAGACTATTTTTTGTGGTGGTGTTGAGAATTATCACCTCAGTTTCTTTTTCGTTATTGTCTAAACTCACTTAATTACTTTTTTTTTTTTTTTTTGGTCTTTTTGAGACAGGGTCTCCCTTTAGTCTCAGCTGGCTTGAAGCTCGCTGTGTAGACCAGGCTGACCTTGAACTCACAGAGATCCACCTGCCTCTGCCTCCTGAGTGCTGGGATTAAAGGCATGTGCCACTACGCCCAGCTTTATTACTTATTTTTGACAGAAACATATAACCTCAATGTGAGATGTGTAGTAACTAAAGTGAGCACTTCCAACAAAACCAGGACAGCATCTCTTCTTTCACTGTTTAGGTTTTGCCACAAATTCCTAATACATGGAATAGTCCATACCAAGAGTCATGGCTCCCACAACAAAGCCTTGGCATGTAGATGAGGTGAATGGGCATTTTTGTATTTGTCCTGCTCTTCAATTTGTATAATCCATAAGCAATAATTGCTGCAAAACCTGCCAATCCAATAGGGACAGATGGTGCCTCTTTAGCTTTTTGAATAAATTTAGATCCCTGATCTACATTGTAAAAAGAAAGGTTAAGATCATTGTTGAATGACATTGTGATTGCTCGAAAAATCTTCATCCGCATGGATCACCTCACCATCCAGCCAGCTTCTCTGACTTCAGTTTCTTGACTATGAAATGGAGACCTAGAGAAAGGCAAAGTGACTTAGCCAGGGACACCTTGTGTCTGAGTACTGTGCTTTTGCTTATGTAACCAATGCTCTTTCTTTTTTGGTCTTTTCAAGGTCCCCCTGTAGCCCCCGCTGTCCTGGAACTCGCTACATAGTCCAGGCTGGCCTTAAACTCACAGAGATCCTCCTGCCTCTGCCTCTTGAGTGCTGGGATTAAAGGTGGGCACCACCATACCCGGCAAGACAATGCTCTTTCTACTATACCAATCTCTTGGCCCAGGGGAGACCTAACCACCCCCAATTTTTTTTCAAACTCCAACATGTGATTGTCCCAATATGACTTTTTTTTAGTAGCTCATTAACTTACTCCAACCCTGACATTTTAAGCTTCAGTCATTTTCTGTCCCTGTCCTTAGTTTTATGGGGCTCCCTTGCTCCTCCCTGTGTTGCTGGCCTCTTCCACCACCATGCAGTCTCCATACCTTTAGAAGAGTTTATTAGGCCAGGGTTCAGATGGAGATAAATGTTTTATAGCAGTGTGGGGAGCTGGGTAGCAGATAGGGCAACACTGGCTTCTTAGGAGTGCTATACACTGGATCTTGATGTGGACATTAATGAGAACTTCCTTGGTGTTTTTTTTTATGTGCATCTATGAGGACGCATGTTTGCCTGCATGTATGTATGCATGCCTGGTGCCCTTGAAGGCCAGAAGAGGGTTCAAATCCCTTGTAACTAACATTACAGATAGTTGTGGACCACCCAGTGTGGGTGTTGGAAACCAAACCTGGGAATCATCTTTCCAGCCCAGAACTTTCTATTTCTTATAATAATTAGGTCTCAGGGGAGGAGAGGCCTAAAGACCCCCAGAGAGCTGAGAATTAGTAACACTTGTGAGTTGGTTATAATGAGATGTTTACAGTCATTCCCTTTCCTCCTTTTCCCAGCTGAGGGGTCAGAATATATAATCTGCTTCTACCAAAGATAAACTGAGGTACAGAGCATGCCATGTTCTGGGTTCCTGAATGTACCAATGCTGCTCTCTTAGTATGTGGATTTTAAGGGTCTTCATTTACCTTTCTTTTTATGATTTATTTACAATTTTATTCTTAATGGAAGAAAATGAGCACAGCATATATATATATATATATATATATATATATATGAATTGTGAATATCACCAGCACATTTTTTTACCTTTCTGAGTGATACAGAAACAATATCAGAAAGCTTGGGTTCTGCCTCAAAAAGCCAGCCTCCAGAGGGACAGGCTGAGGATCAAGAAGACAGCAAGAATGTACAAGGGGTCCGAATGCCTGACCCCAGCCCTTGCTGAGAGACGAGGACCACCCCATCCAGGGCAAAGAGTCTGTGAGAAAGAGCAGGAACCAGGAGCAACCTTGTGACACATACCTGTGGCATGATTTCAAAAATACATGACCTCAAAGTATATCTTCCATCAGAGGTCCCAGTATTCCTGACATTCTAGATGACAAACTAAGCCTGACCTCTTTCCTCCAATGCTTAGAATTCTAACATGCAAGGGTAGAGGGTGATGGTGTCTATAATCCCGGGCACTTAGGAGATGGAGACAAGATAGCCAGTTTAGGGTCAGCCTGAGCTACACAACAAGTTAAAGACAAACCAGAGCAACATAGGGAGACCCTGTTGTTCAGTCAGTCAGTCAATCAATCAATCAGCCAATCAAGCAATAAAGTTCTGGGAGTGCAGTTCAGTGGTGGAGCACTTGCCTTAGCATGAATGAACCTCTAGGTTAAAAACCCAGCACCACAAAATACAATTAAGATAAAAAGGAATTCTATCATACTAGGAGAAAAGCAATCCTTCATCTCGTTAGTACTAAGGTACTTTCTCCTGAGAGGCCAACTCAGAACGAGGGTGGTCCATCTGGCCACACAGTGCGTGGAGCAGAAGGCAGGGACTGAGCTGCTGAGCCAGCGGCCTCCTCATGCCTGCTCTCCCTCCAGTGGAAGGTGCTGCTGGAACAGCCTGGTGTCCTCTACAGCCAAGGAGGAAAAGCACAGACTAAGACACCACAGTACTGGGCAGGTGAGACGAGCTTGAGGTCAAAATTCCTGGTGCATCATTCATAAAAATTAGAAGTAGAAATTAGAAGTGAGGCAGAGGGGATCTTCCCAAGATCTCCTCTGTCTTCCTGCTATGCAAACCCCTGATGCCGCCACCTTGCCTCAACAGTCCTGACTCTGTTCTCATCTTTTTTTTTAATTTTTTTTTATTTTATTCATTTATTTATGTGTATGAATGTACTGTCTGCATGTAGGTTTATGTATCCGTGTCATGCAATGCCACGGAGGTCAGAAGAGGGCGTAAGATTCCCCTGGAACTGTAGTTCTCCGGGAACTGGAGTTACAGACGGTTCTCAGCCTCCATGTGGGTGCTGGGGATTGAACCCAGGTCCTCTGCAAGAGCAGTCGGCGCTCTTAACCACTAGGCTATCTCTCCAGCCCCTATCCACATCTTATAGTACCAAGGACTCTGGGCCAAAGGCCAATGGAGACAGAGGGTGGGGGTGGGGATGAAGGAGCTGCACTGTTTTGATGCAAGTGCCCTCTGGCCCTGAGGCTTGGTTTCCTTCCAGAAAAACTATTGGTTATGCCAGGTCACCCTTCTCCAGGGAAGAAGCCTTGTCTCCTAGAGTCCCTGAGAGTCTTCCATTCCTGTCCCTACCCATCTCGTCCCCATGTGCTCCTAGTTCACCAGGGCTGCTGGCCACCATCACAGCAGTACAAAGCAAACAGTGCAAGCCCTACTCTGACCTGGCAAACAGCTCACAAACACGCATGTGAGAGCCTCTGCTGGAATCAGCTAGCAGGGTGAAACATGACAGAGTTGCAACGTTTCCTCGCTACGTGCAGACCTTGAGGCTCCAGCATCTCCACCTCCACTGTATGCGAGTCTGCTGTGCTGCAGTGAAGTGTGAAAATTAATTACAAAAGCTAAATGGTCTTTAGTTGCAGTGTCCAAGTGAGGCTCTGGCTCAGCCGCAGCAGGAGGCAAAACTGGTCCCCACAATTAACGAGGGAGCAAGGCAGACTAGATTTTTTCCACAGGAGACTCACAGGGCAGCCAAACAGTAAATTATGCCACTAGCTGGCTGGCTCAGTGGTGAGAACAGCTGCTAGAGGCTAGAGTTTCTTTTTTTTTTTTATTTTATTTATTTATGGGTATGAATGTACTGTCTGCATGTAGGTCTGTGCACCCGTGTAGTGCAATGCCGCAGAGGTCAGAAGAGGGTGTCGGATTCCCCTGGAACTGGAGTTCTCCTGGAATTGGAGTTACAGACGGTTCTCAGCTGCCATGTGGGTGCTGGGGATCGAACCCGGGTCCTCTGCAAGAGCAGTCGGTGCTCTTAACCACTAGGCCATCTCTCCAGCCCGAGGCTAGAGTTTCAATCCCCAGCACAGAAAACAAAGGCACACAGAATGATCAAAAGAAGTGCTGATATTCATCCAAAAAGTTCTTCATTTATTTGGTTGGTTCTGTTTTGTTTCACTGTGAAGCCCAGGCTAGCCACAAACTCAAGATCCTCTTGCCTAATTCTAAGATTACAGGTATGTGCTACCATGCTCAGGTTGAGAATAATTAACTTTCTTAAAAGATTTGACAGATTCCAAAGTAGAAAAAGGAAGACAAAGTAATCATAATAGCCAGTATCACTGAGGATTTAAGAGGTATCAAGGGCAGCGTTCATGTTTTGTATACTTTTTCTCATTTGCTCTAAACATCAATCCTGTCATATAAGTGCACTATTATCCCAATTCTAAAGGCAAGAAAATTTCAGAAAACTTGAATGACTTGCCCAAAATCTTACAGTAAGTTGAGGAGCCAAGATGCAAACCCGGACAGTCTCACCCAAGTGCCCATGACTCAATCACTGTGATGATTTGAATGAGAAATGCACCCCATAGGCCATATATGAGAAAATTTGGTCCCCAGTTGGTGATGTCTAAAGGAAAATCAGCCTGACAAATGACTGAAGCAGCTGACCATCCACCCAGCCCATCTCTGGACTCCAGGAGGGAGGCACATCTTTCAGAATACTCAGCCCCTAGCAAAAGACATCTGGCTCCTTGTTACCAGCCTCCATGTAAATCCGATTCCTTATCAAGCTCCCTATCAGAATTCCCCATCTATCCTTCCCAGATCCCACTACCCAAGAAGGCACACCCTTCCTTCTGGGATTCTGAGAAGGCAGGACCCCCTTTCTGGGATTTTCTGGGCCTACCTTTCCCAGCACCAACACACAACCTCCATTCCCGAAGGAAGGTTGCATGCCCCCTCGTACCTATTAAAGCTATCTGCATCTGTTGTGGTTGGCTTCTACTTCTTTATCACGTAGGCGCTATTTGGAAGGTCATGGAATCTTCAGGGTTGCAGTCTTGCTGGAGGAAGTGTGTCTCTGGGGTGGGTTTTGAGAGTTCGTAGCCTCGTCCCACTTCACTGTGCTTTCTTTGCCTTGTGTTTTCTGCTGAAGATGTGAGTTTTTGTTTTTTTTTTAATTTTTTTTATTTATTTCTGTATGTGTATGAATGTACTGCCTGCATGCAAGTTTGTGCACCCGTGTCGTGCAATGCCGTGGAGGTCAGAAGAGGGTCTCAGATTCCCCTGGAAATGGAGTTCTCCTGGAATTGGAGTTACAGACGGTTCTCAGCCGCCATGTGGGTGCTGGGGATCGAACCTGGGTCCTCTGCAAGAGCGTCGGTGCTCTTAACCGCTAGGCTATCTCTCCAGCCCCCTGAAGATGTGAGCTCTTACCCATTTCTTAAAATTTTTTTTATTTTTTTATTAATTTTATTTATTTCTGTATGTGTATGAATGGACTGTCTGCATGCAAGTCTGTGCACCCGTGTCGTGCAATGCCGCGGAGGTCAAAAGACGGTCTTGGACTCCCCTGGAACTGGAGTTCTCCTGGAATTGGAGTTTCACACGGCTCTCGGCCGCCATGTGGGTGCTGGGGATCAAACCCAGGTCCTCTGCAAGAGCGGTCGGCGCTCCCAACCGCTAGGCCATCTCTCCAGCCCCGCTCTTACCCATTTCTATCACCACCTCTGTCACTTGCCTGTCACGTGCTGCCACACCTCCTCGCCAGAACCACAAGCCCTAATAAACTCTTCCTGCTAAATGTTGCCTTGGTCATGCTGCATCACAGCAACAGAAAAGTAAGTAGCACCATCCCCAGGCACAACTATCCCATGAGCCCTTGACAGAATTAGAAGCAATATTTGGAAGTTAAAGGGAGATCTGAAGGCAAGCTGAGGAAGACTGTTGAATAACTGGAGATGTTCAACAAAGAATATCAGGTGAGTGGTTGAGGGGGCAGTGAGCTGCATTTTACTAGAGAGAAGCAAATGATGAAAGAGAGAGAGATGTAACAGTTTGCAAACAGCGTCACAGCAGGGGTGTTATTGAACTTGGGATGATAGTCTGTACCCCCAAGACATCAAGTTCAGCCTCCCATCCTGAAGAGGCCAATTAAACAGCCAAATTAGCTAGACTTGGGAGGCAGAGGCAGGAGGATCTCTGTGAAACTGAGGCCACCTTTGTCTCCATAGCAAGTTCCAGGCCAGCTGTGGCTACAGGGAGACCCTGTCTCAAAAATACCCCCTAAAAAAAGGGCAGGAAAATGAGATTTATTCAATGTGGCCACACTGGGAAGAGACAAAGAGATCTAGTGACCCCCTCAAGTCCATCTATAGGCTCCTGAAGTAAGATTAAGATTAAATATGGGGGGCTGGAGAGATGGCCTAGCGGTTAAGAGCACCGACTGCTCTTTCAGAGGACCCGGGTTCGATCCCTAGCACCCACATGGCGGCTGAGAACTGTCTGAAACTCCAATTCCAGGAGAACTCCAGTTCCAGGGGAATCCGACATCCTCTTCTGACCTCTGCGGCATTGCACGACACGGGTGCACAAACCTGCATGCAGACAGTACATTGATACACACACAGAAATAAAAATAAAATTTTTTTTTTAAAATTAAAAAAAAAAAGAGTAAATAGAGGGCCAGGGCTCTGCACATCTAGGCAGTACTGGTCAAGGTGTAGTTCTGCCCACCACAGTCTGACTTCAGTCCCATCCTGTGAGGTGTCTGACAGGTTATTAAAACCATGTGAAATCTTTTTTTTTTTTTTTTTACATTTTGATTCTTTTTTTATTTCTTTTTTTAAGGGATTCTACAACATAAGAGCACAGTTGTTTTCGGATCACATTAACATTGCTCAGTTTGCCATACAATTAGGTAATTGGTGCTAGCATCCACAGATGAGGGATACCATTCGTCATTTGTTTTTCTGGGATTGTGTTACTTCACTCAGCATGATATCTTCTAGCTCCATCCATTTTCCTGCAAAGCTCATGATGTCATCTTTCTTTACTGCTGCATAGAACTCCATTGTGTAGATGTACCACATTTTCTCTATCCACTCGTCAGTTGAGGGGCATTTGGGTTGGTTCCAGCTCTTTGCTATTGTGAAGAGAGCTGAAATAAACATGGCAGTGCATGTATCTCTGCAGTGGGGTGAGTCTTGTGGGTACATGCACAGGAGTGGTATGGTTGGGTCAGGTGGTAAGTTCATTCCGAGTCTTCCAAGGGTAAAACTGTGAAATCTTGAAGCTGTAGAGATGGCTCAGCAGTTAAGAGCACTGGCTGCTCTTGAAGAGGACCTAGGTTCAATTCCCAACACCCACATGATAGCTATCAACCATTCTTAACTCCAGTTCCAGGGGAATTCAATACCCTCTTCTGAACTTTATCTGCACTGCACGACATGGGTGTGCTTACAGAAATGCAGGCAATACACTCTCACACACAAAATAAACATAAAAATAAACTGTGTGAAAACTCTTTCCAGGAGACAAGTTCCCTGTCTGGCTTGGGACTTTTCCTTCTCCCAACATGAGATACCTGGGAAATCCTCATTCCTTTGGGGTCCATTGTTTCAGTAGTCTGATAGATGAGAGACACAGTGTCCCTTTAGAATAACTTCATTTCTGTCAGGCTGTTACAGTAGCAGCTACTGGAAACATAGTAGACTACAATGATGTGGCTTTCCCAAGGTTAGAAACTGTGCTGGCCAGGGGAAGATCTAGGGTATGGGTTTCAAGGGGGTCAATGAGGCAGGTTGTTCTTTGGGATAAGAAGTCTCTTAGAAGCATGGACAGTCAGACAGACAGCAGCTTGGCAGACAGTATGGTGGGACTCTGGGGAGAGTACAAGCGTACAAATCAAAGTAGGGGGTCTCTTCTTATAGGTCTCAAAGGGTTTCATAGCAGGAGCCTGCAGCCAGGCTATCTCTCATTCCCAGGCTTCAGGTGAAGAGAATTCCGAGGAAGGAATGTGCAACTCTGAGGACGTGGGGAAGTATGGTGGACCCATTCTACATGTGGGGGGAGGGTGCCAGCACTTTTGATGTCAGGGCATCTGTTTATAGGATCTCAATAGGGTGGCTGTCTCTCTCTGTAGCAGCAGGAATCCCAGAACCAACTAAGAGGATGGAAGGCTGCAGATGGGCTTAACTTGAACAGCTCTGGTCTGGAAATCTAACATTACCATGGGAGCCTGTTAAAAGTCAAAGAATGCTCAGCTGAGGCTTGTTAGTAGCTGTGAGACTGCAGGTGACTGTGGCCTGTTGAACTCCCAGATTAAATCTATCACCAGGCCAACTATGATTTTTGCTGTTGTTTTGAGACAGTTTCTCTAACCCAGGCTGGCTGGCCTTAGACTCCTGTGGTGTATAACCTTGGACTTCTGATCCTCTGCCTCTGTCTCCAGTGCTGGGAGCACAGGCCCTTGCGGCCACCCCCACTTTACGAGGTTCAGGAAACAAAGCCAGAGCTTCACGCATGGAGACAAGCACTCTACAAGCCAAGCCGCATCCCCAGCACCCCAAGTACCTTTGAACAAGACTTCCTGGTAATTTGGAGACATTCAAGCTTGAGAACCACTGGCACAGAAGTTTCTGCCATTGCCACAGACTGAAATAGCACACTACTATGGCCCTTTCTCATCTTTTAATTTTTTTTTAATTTTACTTATTTTTGTATGTGTATGAATGTACTGTCTGCATGTAGGTCTGTGCACCCATGTCGTGCAATGCCGCGGAGGTCAGAAGAGGGACTCGGATTCCCCTGGAACTGGAGTTCTCCTGGAATTGGAGTTACAAATGGTTCTTAGCCGCCATGTGGGTGCTGAGGATCGAACCTGGGTCCTCTGCAAGAGCAGTCGGTGCTCTTAACCACTAGGCTATCTCTCCAGCCCCATCATCTTTTAATTTTTATTTACCTTGTTTATTTGTTTTTCTCTTTATTTTTTTGTCTTTTTGAGACAGGGTCGCCCTACAGCCCCAGCTGGCCTGGAACTCACTCTGTAGACCAGGTTGTCCTTGAAATCACGGAGATCTGTGGGCATGGTGGCGCACACCTTTAATCCTAGCACTTGGGAGGCAGAGGCAGGCAGATCTTTGTGAGTTCAAGGCCAGCCTGGTCTACAGAGTGAGTTCCAGGACAGCCAGGGCTACAGGAAGACCCTGTCTCAAAAAGACAAAAAAAAAAAAAAAGAAATCACAGAGATCCACCTGCCTCTGCCTCCTGAGTGCTGGGACTAAAGGTGTGTGCCACATGGGGCTGGAGAGATGGCCTAGTGGTTAAGAGCACCAACTGTTCTTGCACAGGACCCGGGTTCAATCCCCAGCACCCACATGGCAGCTGAGAACGGTCCATAACTCCAATTCCAGGAGAACTCCAGTTCCAGGGGAATCCGACGCCCTCTTCTGACCTCTGTGGCATTGCACGACACAGATGCACAAATCTACATGCAGACAGTACATTCATACACATACAAAAATAAAATTTTTTTTAAAGTTAAAATATTTTTAAAAAAGGTGTGTACCACCATGCCCGGCTTAAAAACAGCTCTTAGCCGCCATGTGTGTGCTGGAAATCGAACCCGGGTCCTCTGCAAGAGCAGTCGGCACTCTTAACTGCTGAGCCATCTCTTGAGAGGGGGTCTAATGGCTTACACTGGCCTTGAACTCAAAATCCTCCTGCCTCCAGTGCCCAAACACTGCAATCATAGGCCTGTGCCAACATTCCCAACTAGCCCTTTGTTCTAGTCTGTCTTCCATTGCTGTGACAAAACACCTGACCAATCAACTTGGGAAGGAAGAGGGTTTTATTCAGCTTACATCTCCTGGGTCACAGTTCACACTTAGGAGCCCAAGGCAGGAATCAGGGCAGAAACTGGGCAGGAGCTTGAAGCACAGGCCATGGAAAGACATCTGTTCACTGGCTTGCCTCCTGGCTCATGCCCAGGCCTGCCTTTTTTTTTTTTTTTTTTTGGTCTTTTTCGAGACAGGGTCTTCCCTGTAGCCCAAGCTGTCCTGCAACTCACTCTTAGACCAGGCTGGCTTGAACCACAAAGATCCACCTGCCTCTTGCCTCCCAAGTGCTAGATTAAAGGCGTGGCACCAACGCCCAGGCCCCTGCCTGTTTTATACTACACGCAACCTCACACAGGTGCACTACTCATGTGGGCTGGGCCTCCCCATGTGCCTGATAAAACTTAGCTCACGTGGAAAGCGTGGACCAACGACCACATGGCCAACATATGGAGACGGCGATCCCGCATTGAGGCTCCACCAGCCGCTGTCAAGTTGACAGCTCTAAAGGTCTACCAGCACATTTCGCTGAACATTAAGGAGCCCATCAGAGACCCATCTTCACGATGAATCATGAACTAGTGATATACTGTCCACCCAGTTTGCTTCTTTCTCTTTCTTTCCTCCATTTTTTTACAGGTCAAACACAACTTGTCTCTTGACAACAATAAATCATTGGCTAAATTGTATAACTGGACTCATATGCCTTAGACATTCACAGGCTCAAGGGATACTTGGGAGGGTAGAAGCCAAGGGCTCCAAGCAGCCCCCAACAGGAGACCTTAGGTCCAGCCACTGCAGGAGCTTCATTGTTTTCCAAATTAGCCCATAGATACTGATTCTTCATTGGTTCATCTTGTCTACCTGAAAAGCAACCTTGGTTAAAAGTTCCATTCAGGGACCAGCTAGATGGCTCAGCAGTAAAGGTGCTTGCTACCAGGCCTGAGACCATCTTTGGGACCTACATAGGTGAAGAGAAACAACTCTGGCAAACTCTCTACCTCTCCTTCTCTTCTCTTGCGTCTCTTCTCTTCTCCTCTCTCACTCATCTCTCTCTCTCTCTCTTCCTCTCTACTGTGTGTGTGTGGTGTGGAGAGAGAGAGAGAGAGAGAGAGAGAGAGAGAAAATAAGGTCCATTCAAATTTTTCTTCGTCCATGCAGAACTCCCAGCAGGGCCTGACCCATGGCCTAGTCTCACTTTCTTCCTTCTCCCTTCCTTCCTTCCTGGCTCGCTCTCTCTCCTGAGGTGTCTATAGCACTTTCACACTCTTCCTTGGTTCATGGGGATGCAGTAGGGAGCACTGCTCTCTTTGAGAACAGGTCTGGGCTCGATCACATGAACGCCTAATATGCTCAGCACACAATAACCTTCTGTGAGAAGAGACCAAAGCACATTTGAGAAAACTATGAAAGTAACTATCAGCAGGATGGACAGACATCGTGGGGAGAAGGATACACACTGTAATTCCATTTCATTCTTTTGCTCAGGTTTCTATAGGAACCACAGTGGAGTCTGTGTATGTGTGTACCCAGCATGCCCGCCCACCCACCCACATCCCCAGCTCTGTGATGGCTAACGTCTCTTCGTGACAAGCACAGTTTTCTTTTTTTTTTTAATTTTTATTTATTTCTGTATGTGTACGAATGCACCGAATGCACCGTCTGCATGCAAGTCTGCGCGCCCGTGTCGTGCAATGCCGCGGAGGTCAGACGAGGGTCTCGGATTCCCCTGGAACTGGAGTTCTCCTGGAATTGGAGTTCCAGACGTCTCTTGGCTGCCATGTGGGTGCTGGGGATCGAACCCGGGTCCTCTGCGAGAGCGTCAGAGCTCCCAACCGCTAGGCCATCTCTCCAGCCCGAGACAAGCACAGTTTTCTAACCCCTGGCTGGTCAATGCTGCTGATCCTCCAGCTGTCCTTCTGGTATCCTGATGGCAGGACAAGTCTCTATCTTAGGGAACAGAGAGTCCCTAGGTTTGACCACTTTCACAGTGACAGAGGGAAGGATGTGGGGATAGCAGAGGCCAGGCTATTTCTCATGTCTCTGGTACTTTGATGGTAAGAAACATGGAGATGAGGTGAGAGACTCCCTTCCTAACCTGAGCTCTCATCCCCCCAGCTCCTGGAACCCACTTTTAGTGCCAAGAGAGCTGAACACTGATGGAGGGATGTCTTCAAAGTCTCTCTCATCTGAAGATGGCTTCCATGGGACCCCGGGGTGACCTCACCCCCCCCCAGAGCATTTTACTGTTTTACACTTAGACTGCTACAAAAACAGGAATAACAAGGGTGAGAAAGCTCTAAATTAGCCATGAATAAATGTCTCCAGCACCACTTCTAATGCAGCAACTCAAGCGCCTAGGTGGCATGGCACTTGCTGGCAACCATGCGCGGTGGTAGGTGCTTGCTTCTGAACCGTGTGTGGTGGTTCTGAACCGTGCGCGGTGGGAGGTGCTTGCTTCTGAACCATGGTAGTCAGTTCAGCCTGGAGCAGCTCTGGCCTCCCTGTCTCAGGAAAGTACTTAGTGTCTCCCTCTGTACTTGGAAACACATTCTGTCCTTAAGTCTGACCACTCTATTATTAATCTTCTATCAATTACTAAGTGAAAATCCATTGTCTTCTCAGGTAAAGAAACATTTTCAAATTACATATAGTGTGAGTGAGTGAGTGAGTGTCTTGTGGGAGTTGTTTCTCCACCATGTGGGGCCCAGGGATTGAACCCAGGTTGTCAGGTTTGGCAACAAGTGCCTTTACCTGGTAGGCCATCTTGCTGGCCCCAAATAAACTTATTTCAAGGGGTGTTTTTTCTCAGCCTTCTCAGCACCTTAGTCTATTTCTAAATAAATAGGAGAAGTGGAAAAGGAAGGGTGGGGGGGAAATGGGGGTAGAGGAAAGACAGCAGGAAGCCCCCACCCAGCTGTTAAAAACCCATTCTGTGGTTTTCAAAGATCAAATATGGGAGTGATAAAAGTAGAACTGTGTCAGGGGAGATGGTTTGTTTTTGTTTTGTTTTGTTTTGGTCTTTTTGAGACGGGGTCTCCCTTTAGCTCTGGCTGTCCTGGAACTCACTCTGTAGACCAGGCTGGCCTTGAACTCACAGAGATCTGCCTGCCTCTGCCTCTCAAGTGCTAGGATTAAAGGCGTGAGCCACCATGCCCACCTAGTGGGAGATGGGTTTTTAACAAAAGCAAGAGCCCTCAGCCTGGGAGAAAGAACTGTCCTGAGGTAAAGAGGTCTGTTGGGGACCTGGGCCCTGGAAGGAGAGACAAAATGCTTGACAGACTGCTCAGCAGAGCCTAGCTTTCAGTGGTGTCACTGAAAGCTGTGCTTCCAGAAGGGAAATGCCATCTGCCTTGGGGAACTGGGAAATCCAGGAGCCACTTGTGCTGGATGAACTGGCAGCTCAGCTTTGTTTGTAGCTCCCTGGCTGATTCAGACATGCCTTAAATGGGAAAGAGACCCACCACATGCAAAGTCTCAGCAAGCACTTGTGAGGGGCGTGCCTGACCGAGCCCAGCCCCCACATGTGGCTCTGAATCCCCCAGGATGCTCTTTTAAGTTCAGTGTTCATGAGAAAATTAAAGACAAAGGGTCATTTTTCTAAATATAAAGGACATAAGCAATTGCTGAAGAAAGTTCCCCATTTGTAGGTCAAGCCTCTGTTGAAGGGCTCAAACCCAAACTGATCTGTGAGTTGCTGGGGGAAGAGGTATGCTGAGGTACAACTTGGGCAGAATAGACCTGGAAATGCCTGGTAGAGACAGTAGTGATAACTTCTCCCAAGTTCAGTTATGTCCTTCCGTGAGAAGACCCATCCTCTTCAGGATGACTTCCTCCTGTCGAGGATCAGGAGACATGGAATCTGCAAACCCGAGGGAGAAAATGCATCTTCATTTTTGCCAGTCTCTAGTTGCAAGTAAACATTTGCCGCCATTAGAAGTGTAGGCAATAAACCACAATAGAATCTGCCATCAGGAGAAATCATGGATACTTTCAAATCTCTTCAGTTATTACAGATTTTTTTTCACTATACTTATATTATCAAGAAATGATGATAGAGGCCAAGTGTGGCAGTACGCACCTTTAATCCCAGCACTTGGAGGCTGAGGCAGGTAGATCTCTGTGAGATCCAAGCCAGCCTATTCGACAGAATGAATTCTAGGCCAGCTGGGACTAGAAGGAGACCCCATCTCAAAAAAACAAAAAACAAAACAACAAAAAAGCGCTGAGCTTGGTGGCGCCTGCCTTTAATCCTAGCACTCAGGAGGCAGAGGCAGGAGGATCTTTGTGAGTTCAAGGCCAGCCTGGTCTGTGGAGTGAGTTCCAGGACAGCTGGGGCTACAGGGCTACCCTGTCTTGAAAAGACAAAACAAAAACAAAAACAACAACAAAAAAGCAATAATGATAGTTATCAGGTGGACTAAATCTAAAGGAATGAGACTCCACCATATATTACTATACATTGGAATTGTTCTGACAATGGTCTGTTGTTATCCTATACATTTTGTCTATTAAGTTTTTAAATGCTTCGTTTAATTTTTTTAATTTTTTTTAATTTTTTATGTGTATGAATGTAGTGTTTGCATGTAGGTTTGTGCACCCTTGTTGTGCAATGTACGCAGAGGTCAGAAGAGGGTGTTGGATTCCTCTGGAACTGGAGTTAAAGACGGTTCTCAGCCGCCATGTGGGTACTAGGGACCAAACCTGGGTCCTCTGCAAGAGCAGTTGGCACTCTTAACCGCTAGGCCATCTCTCCAGCCCCTTGCCTATTAATTTTTAAACGTTGCTCTGCGAATGAGCCCCACACACTTCACCAGACCTCCAAAGGGCTCCATGATTCCTTTTCAAAAATGATTTTTACCTATCTATTTATTCAGTGTGTGTGTGTGTGTGTGTGTATGTATACAAATGTATGCTATGGCATGTGTGTGGCGGTCAGAGGACAACTTGAGAGAGTCAGTTTTGTTTGTCGTCTTTTCGAGACAGGGTCTCCCTGTAGCCCCAGCTGGCCTGGAACTCACTCTGTAGACCAAGCTGGCCTTGAACTCACAAAGATCCGCCTGCCTCTGCCTCCCAAGTGCTAGGATTAAAGGTGTGCGCTACCATTTCCGGCTTTAGTTTTTTTTCTTAACAACATGTGGGTCCCAGGGACCAAACTCAGATCCTCAAGCTTGGTTAGGCTTGTAGCCAGCTCCCTTGACCGCTGAGTCATCCTGCCGGCCTCTATAACTGCCCTCCTTAAGCTAGGGTTATGCCACTGCCCTTCAGCTGACACAGTGTGTCAGAGAAGGCTTCAGACAGCACACAAGTGCTGCGAGGGCTCCTCACCTAATGGTTTCATAAAATTTTGAGAGGAGAGTGTTTACTGCTGTCTTCAATCTCTTGCCAAAGATTTCTCCATCCTGAGAGTCCAAAAGAAGACTCAAAGGTGAGGATGCCAACTTAATCTGTAGCCCCCGGAGCTCACCACTTTCCGTGAGGGAGGCCAGACCTGCCTCAGGGGCGAAATGAACACAAAGTTCTACTCTCCCACACATCCCCTCTCCTTGCTCATGAGAGCCATCTGCAACTCAAGTTCAGGCCTAGTCCCAGGGCCCACCATGCCCAATCTTGCATACCCTCCTCTTTGTCTATAGTTTATTCTGTCCCCTGTGCCATCTCCCACCTCACCTGGACCCGGCCCCGAGTCTCAGGACACCCAGGTGGGACATTTACAGCAGCGAGCCCTGGTCACACGGGTTCGGCTGGGAGGCAGCGCCCTCTAGTGGTGAGAACGCCGATCCGGCTGTGTCCGTGTCTCACCAGGTCTTGTGGCGGTCACTTCTGAAATAAGCCTTCACTCCAACAGTCCCGCTGCCCTCAGCCTGGCCAGAGACCCGGCAGACTCACACGCTCTGGGGACCGCGAAGCCACTCATGCACAGTGAACGGCTTGTCTGCCGGTTGGAAGTGGTCCTACCCCTTCCCTCCTGTCCTGCTGCAACAGTACCTGAGATGAACTTCCCAACATCTCACTGCAGAGCAGACTGGAAGCCAAAACCTCACAGCCGGGCCCCCGCCTTCCATCACCCACGGCGACCTTCAGGCTCCAGTATCCATAGCCAGCTAATAACTCCCAGGACTTAACTCCACTGCCATCATGCAACCTTTCCTAGGCGTGCTCTTTATAGTCGTGACTGTTCTGGTTACAGTCCCCTCTGTTGTGTCCCCTCTGTTATTCAGTCTGAGAATGGAGAGATGGAGAGATAGATGACTGTGAGAGGAACCAAGTGGACTGAGTCCGAGAGAAATCTGCTCGCCCGAGTTGATAGCCTCCCATTCAGTCTCTGCGATTTTTTGTTAATTTTTTAAAATTTATTTATTTCTGTATGTGTATGAATGTACTGTCTGCATGCAAGTTTGTGCACCCGTGTCGTGCAAGAGGTCAGAAGAGGGTGTCGGATTCCCCTGGAACTGGAGTTCTCCTGGAATTGGAGTTTCAGACGGTTCTCGGCCGCCATGTGGATGCTGGGGATCGAACCCGGGTCCTCTGCAAGAGCGGTCGGCGCTCTTAACTGCTAGGTCATCTCTCCAGACCCCCAGTCTCTGCGATTTTAAGCAAGTCACAGGGCTTCTCCAAGACTCTTGCCTGCATAGTACTTGTGGTTAATTACAAGAGAAGCTCCGTGTTTTACAGCTGGGCATGGTGGCGCACGAGTTTAATCCTAGCACTTGGGAGGCAGAGGCAGGCAGATCTTTGTGAGTTCAAGGCCAGCCTGGTCTACAGAGCGAGTTCCAGGACAGCTGGGGCTACAGGGAGACCCTGTCTCAAAAAGACCAAAAACAAAAATCAAAAACAACAAAAAAGAACTAAATACATCCATGTATGTAGATGTGCTGGGGCACCTGCAAATTTCCTCCAGTGTGTAGTGGCTGGCATGAAGCACTTGTTCTGAGCTGAGCACTGTGCTCTGCTCACACTAATGCTCGAAATCATCTTGGGAAGAGAATATCATTTTACAGATCGCTAAACTCATTTTCAGAAAGATTAAGAAAATTTTCAACATCAAACCTGATCTGACTCTAGAGTCTAAATTTGCCAATAAAATGCACACTGGCCCGTTTGAATGCTCTACTTGTGCCTGATGGTGCCTGACATGATCCATGCTCAGTGCCAGCTAGGCTCTTCAAAGGCCAAGCCTAGGATCTGACCTAGAAACCTAAGAAACTTGATTGTACTCCAGAGTCTACTTTTTTTAAATTTTATTTATTTCTGTATGTGTATGAATGTACTGTCTGCATGCAAGTTTGTGCACCCGTGTCGTGCAATGCCGCAGAGGTCAGAAGAGGGCGTCAGATTCCCCTGGAACTGGAGTTCTCCTGGAATTGGAGTTTCAGACGGTTCTCAGTCGCCATGTGGGTGCTGGGGATCGAACCCGGGTCCTCTGTAAGAGCGGTCAGCGCTCTTAATCACTAGGTCCTCTCTCCAGCCCCCAGAGTCTACTTTTTAAAATGTAACTTTAGGGGCTGGAGAGATAGCCTAGCGGTTAAAAGCGTGGACTGCTCTTGCAGAGGACCTGGGTTCGATCCCCAGCACCCACATGGCGGCTGAGAACTGTCTTTAGCTCCAGTTCCAGGGGAATCCGATGCCCTCTTCTGACCTCTGCGTGCATTGCACAACATGGGTGAACAAACCTGCATGCAGACAGTACATTCATACACATAAAAATAAATATAAAATGTAACTTTATTGCTTTTGAGATTTTTTTAAGCTAATTGTACTAAAGCACTCACACGGGTGTGTTTTCTTATATTTATTCTTCGAGATTTGCTTCATTGACTAGGATCACCAACTTTGTACATTTTTGAGGTTTGCTTGAAAGAATATGTATTCATTCCAGGACAGCCAGAGCTACAGGGAGACCCTGCCTCAAAAAGACCAAAAAAAAAAAAAAAAAAAGAATATGTATTCTATAATGATTTGGTGGAAATTTTTCTACATAACAATTAGGTTGGTTATTTAAATCTTCTATACATTTTTGTCACTTGACTTATCAATAATTGAGAAGAGTATTGAAATATGAATATTATTGTAGAATTTTCTATAGTTTCCATTTCTTCCTATAGCTTCTTCAATTTTTACTTTATATAATTTAATGTAGTTTATTATATAGTTTATTTATTATTTTTTAAGACAGGGTCTCACTATTTAGCCCTGCCTAGCCTAGAACTACTGTGTAGACCAGGCTGGCCTGGAACTCACAGAGATCCACCCTGCCTCTGCCTCCCAAGTGCTGGGATTTAAGATCTGCACCAGTGTGCCCAGCAATTTAAGATTATCATGAATGTATACAGATTATACCCATAGTATTGTTTAATCTTTTATCACCATGTGGTGACTTTATGCATTTTTTTTTTTTGGTCTTTTTGAGACAGTGTCTCCCTTTAGTCCCAGCTGGCCTAGAGCTCACTATGTAACCAGGTTGGCCTTGAACTCACAGAGATCCACACTGCCTCTGCCTCCCAAGTGCTGGGATTAATGGCATGCACCACCATGACCAGCTGTATTTATTTTTTTAATGTATGCCTTTTGCCTGATATTAATTTAGGTATGTCAGCTTTTTGCATAATACTTCATATCCTTGCCATCCTTTTATTTTTTAATTTTCCATGTCATTACTCTTTTTATTACATGTATTTGTATTTCTGTGTATGTACATGAGGGCCGGCATATATGTGAAGGTCAGAGGACAACATGCAGGAGTCCATGTTCTCTTTCTGCCATAGAAATCCCAGGGAGCAAATTGAGGTAACAGGCAGCAGGTCCCTTTGCCAACTGAGCCACTCGGCAGTCCTCGTTACTCCAGCATTCCTCTTGAGTGCACTGTTTGGTTGAATCTTATTAAATCCACTCTAACAATCTGGATTTTTTAAGACTTTTATTTTATGTGTATGAGTGTTATGTCTGCATACGTGTAAGGCAGCATGTGCCTGCTGCTAGTGGAGGCCAGAGGAGTGCATGGGATCCCCTGAACCGGAGTTATGTATGGTTGTGAGCAATGTGGTGGGTGCTGAGAACTGAACCCAGGACCTGCAGAAGCAGACAGTGCTCTAACCTATGGAGCCATCTTTCTGTCTCTTTTATTTGAGTAATTTAACCTGGTTAGATTTATATGACTATTAACTATCAATTTTATTTTATTTTCCTTATTTATTTTGTATTAGTAATTTCCATTACATCTTTCACTGAGGTTAATGTGATATATATGATTAAATAAATTTTTTTGGTGTTTTTGAGTCAGGGTCTCCCTGTAGCTCTGGCTGTCCTGGAACTCACTCTGTAGACCAGGCTGGCCTTGAACTCACAGAGATCCGCCTGCCTCTGCCTCCCAAGTGCTAGGATTAAAGGCGTGCGCCACCACACCCGGCGATTAAATGATTTTTTAAATATCCCATTATACATTTGTGCAATAAGTGTTTTTATTTTAAAACTAAGATGAAATTGATATACATGTATGAAAATGATGTAATAAAAATAATTTTTTGTTTTTTAGGTATTTTATTTTTTTAAATTTTTATTTTTATTTTATGTGTATGAGTGTATTCCTGCATGTAGGTAGATGAACTGGTGTCATGAAATGCCTGCAGAAGTCAGAAGAGGACATCAGACTCCCCTGGAACTGGAGCTACAGATGGCTGTTAGCTGCCACGTGGGTGCTGGGACTCAGGCCTGGGTCCTGTTCAAGAGCAATCAATGCTCTTAACCACTGAGCCTCTCTCCAGTCCCATATTTATTCTTTTTGTTTTATGTGTATGAGTGTATTGCTTGCATGTATGTAAGTCATGCAATGTCCACAGAGGTCAGAAGATGGTGTGTTGGATCCCCCCAAACCGGAATTTACAGTTATTGGCCACCACAGAGGTTCTGAGAACTGAACCTGGATCCTTTGCAAAAGCAACCAGTGCTCTTAACCATTAAGCCATCTCTCTAGCCCCAAAGACAGATTGTTTTATACAGTTTATCTACTAATAAACATTTGGAAACAAAAGAAAAATAAGAAAGATATAGTGGGGAAAAAATATGGCTTTTCTACAAAGACAAAGAATAACAGCAATGGCTAAGTAATGAGAAAGAATGTAAACTACTCAGAAACAATTATAGCAGCAAATGGACTAGATGTTTATGATAAAACAGTTGAGGGGGCACACTCCAACAGATGACTTAAAAATGGCTGGGCGTGGTGGTGTACACCTTAATCCCAGCACTCAGGAGGCAGAAGTGGGCAGATCTCTGTGAGTCCAAAGTCAGCCTAGTCTGCATAATAAGTTCCAGGCCAGCTAGGGCTTCATAGTAAGAGCCTGTCTCAAAAAAGAAGGAAAGAAGGAAAGAAGGAAGGGAAGGAGGGAGGGAGGGAAGGAGGGAGGGAGGGAGGGAGAGGGGAAGGAAGACGGAAAGAAAGAGAGAGAGAGAGAAAGAAAGAAAGAAAAAGAAAGAAAGAAAGAAAGAAAGAAAGAAAGAAAGAAAGAGAGAAAGAGAGAGAGAAAGAAAAAAAGAAAGAAAGAAAGAAAGAAAGAAAGAAAGAAAGAAAGAAAGAAAGAAAGAANAAAAAAAAAAAAAAAAAAAAAAAAAGAATATGTATTCTATAATGATTTGGTGGAAATTTTTCTACATAACAATTAGGTTGGTTATTTAAATCTTCTATACATTTTTGTCACTTGACTTATCAATAATTGAGAAGAGTATTGAAATATGAATATTATTGTAGAATTTTCTATAGTTTCCATTTCTTCCTATAGCTTCTTCAATTTTTACTTTATATAATTTAATGTAGTTTATTATATAGTTTATTTATTATTTTTTAAGACAGGGTCTCACTATTTAGCCCTGCCTAGCCTAGAACTACTGTGTAGACCAGGCTGGCCTGGAACTCACAGAGATCCACCCTGCCTCTGCCTCCCAAGTGCTGGGATTTAAGATCTGCACCAGTGTGCCCAGCAATTTAAGATTATCATGAATGTATACAGATTATACCCATAGTATTGTTTAATCTTTTATCACCATGTGGTGACTTTATGCATTTTTTTTTTTTGGTCTTTTTGAGACAGTGTCTCCCTTTAGTCCCAGCTGGCCTAGAGCTCACTATGTAACCAGGTTGGCCTTGAACTCACAGAGATCCACACTGCCTCTGCCTCCCAAGTGCTGGGATTAATGGCATGCACCACCATGACCAGCTGTATTTATTTTTTTAATGTATGCCTTTTGCCTGATATTAATTTAGGTATGTCAGCTTTTTGCATAATACTTCATATCCTTGCCATCCTTTTATTTTTTAATTTTCCATGTCATTACTCTTTTTATTACATGTATTTGTATTTCTGTGTATGTACATGAGGGCCGGCATATATGTGAAGGTCAGAGGACAACATGCAGGAGTCCATGTTCTCTTTCTGCCATAGAAATCCCAGGGAGCAAATTGAGGTAACAGGCAGCAGGTCCCTTTGCCAACTGAGCCACTCGGCAGTCCTCGTTACTCCAGCATTCCTCTTGAGTGCACTGTTTGGTTGAATCTTATTAAATCCACTCTAACAATCTGGATTTTTTAAGACTTTTATTTTATGTGTATGAGTGTTATGTCTGCATACGTGTAAGGCAGCATGTGCCTGCTGCTAGTGGAGGCCAGAGGAGTGCATGGGATCCCCTGAACCGGAGTTATGTATGGTTGTGAGCAATGTGGTGGGTGCTGAGAACTGAACCCAGGACCTGCAGAAGCAGACAGTGCTCTAACCTATGGAGCCATCTTTCTGTCTCTTTTATTTGAGTAATTTAACCTGGTTAGATTTATATGACTATTAACTATCAATTTTATTTTATTTTCCTTATTTATTTTGTATTAGTAATTTCCATTACATCTTTCACTGAGGTTAATGTGATATATATGATTAAATAAATTTTTTTGGTGTTTTTGAGTCAGGGTCTCCCTGTAGCTCTGGCTGTCCTGGAACTCACTCTGTAGACCAGGCTGGCCTTGAACTCACAGAGATCCGCCTGCCTCTGCCTCCCAAGTGCTAGGATTAAAGGCGTGCGCCACCACACCCGGCGATTAAATGATTTTTTAAATATCCCATTATACATTTGTGCAATAAGTGTTTTTATTTTAAAACTAAGATGAAATTGATATACATGTATGAAAATGATGTAATAAAAATAATTTTTTGTTTTTTAGGTATTTTATTTTTTTAAATTTTTATTTTTATTTTATGTGTATGAGTGTATTCCTGCATGTAGGTAGATGAACTGGTGTCATGAAATGCCTGCAGAAGTCAGAAGAGGACATCAGACTCCCCTGGAACTGGAGCTACAGATGGCTGTTAGCTGCCACGTGGGTGCTGGGACTCAGGCCTGGGTCCTGTTCAAGAGCAATCAATGCTCTTAACCACTGAGCCTCTCTCCAGTCCCATATTTATTCTTTTTGTTTTATGTGTATGAGTGTATTGCTTGCATGTATGTAAGTCATGCAATGTCCACAGAGGTCAGAAGATGGTGTGTTGGATCCCCCCAAACCGGAATTTACAGTTATTGGCCACCACAGAGGTTCTGAGAACTGAACCTGGATCCTTTGCAAAAGCAACCAGTGCTCTTAACCATTAAGCCATCTCTCTAGCCCCAAAGACAGATTGTTTTATACAGTTTATCTACTAATAAACATTTGGAAACAAAAGAAAAATAAGAAAGATATAGTGGGGAAAAAATATGGCTTTTCTACAAAGACAAAGAATAACAGCAATGGCTAAGTAATGAGAAAGAATGTAAACTACTCAGAAACAATTATAGCAGCAAATGGACTAGATGTTTATGATAAAACAGTTGAGGGGGCACACTCCAACAGATGACTTAAAAATGGCTGGGCGTGGTGGTGTACACCTTAATCCCAGCACTCAGGAGGCAGAAGTGGGCAGATCTCTGTGAGTCCAAAGTCAGCCTAGTCTGCATAATAAGTTCCAGGCCAGCTAGGGCTTCATAGTAAGAGCCTGTCTCAAAAAAGAAGGAAAGAAGGAAAGAAGGAAGGGAAGGAGGGAGGGAGGGAAGGAGGGAGGGAGGGAGGGAGAGGGGAAGGAAGACGGAAAGAAAGAGAGAGAGAGAGAAAGAAAGAAAGAAAAAGAAAGAAAGAAAGAAAGAAAGAAAGAAAGAAAGAAAGAGAGAAAGAGAGAGAGAAAGAAAGAAAGAAAGAAAGAAAGAAAGAAAGAAAGAAAGAAAGAAAGAAAGAAAGAAAGAGAAAGAAAAGAAAGAGAGAGAAGAAAGAGAGAGAAAAAGGAAAGGAAAGGAAAAATATTAAGGTCTGGGAAGATGGCTTCATTGGTACATGGCCACACGCTGCACAAGCTTGCTGGCCAGCCTGTCTAGCCAAATGCTCAGTTCCAGGTTCAATGAAAGATTCTATCTCAAAAAATAAGGGATAGAGTGAATGAGGTAGCCGACCAACTTTGACCTCTGGCCTCCACAGGCAAGAGCAAACACACACACACACACACACACACACACACACACACACACACACACACAAATTCTTTCAATAAAAAAGGAAGATAGAGGCCGGGCGTGGTGGCGCACGCCTTTAATCCTAGCACTTGGGAGGCAGAGGCAGGTGGATCTTTGTGAATTCAAAGCCAGTCTGGTCTACAGAGTGAGTTCCAGGACAGCTGGGGCTACAGGGAGACCCTGTCTCAAAAAGACAAAAAGACAAAAAACAAAAAACAAAAACAAAAAAGGAAGATAGAGGAGGCCTGAGAGATGGTTCAGCACAGCACTAAGTTTCAGTGTCCAGCACCCACATCAGGTAGCTCACAACTGACCTCAGGCTCCACAGGGATCAGGTTTCCATGGACATATGTGTGCATGCACACACACACACACACACACACACACACACACATATATATAATTAAAAGTAATAAAAATTAGGGGCTGGAGAGATGGCCTAGCGGTTAAGAGCACCGACTGCTCTTACAGAGGACCCGGGTTCAATCCCCAGCACCCACATGGCGGCCAAGAACCGTCTGAAACTCCAATTCCAGGAGAACTCCAGCACCATCTTCTGAGGTGCACAAACCTGCATGCAAACAGTACATTCATACACATACAATACAAAAGTAATAAAAATTAAAAATAAGGTAGAGAGCAACCGAGGAAGTCACCCAACATTGAACTCTGGCCTCCACCTGTATGTATACATACACACATGCACACACATGAACATGTTCACACATATACACCCACAGACATTAAAATAGAAATATAAATACAATATTCTTGGATCTGAAGAATTAACATCACAAGTTTCAATTCTCCCTAAGTTAAAATATAAAGTGAACGTAATCCAATTTAAAAACTAGCATTGGGATTTTCTTGGATGTTATACAGTTGGAAGAGACCAGATAATTTGCATTTAAAATTCAGATAAAAGAGTTGAGAAGGAGAAACCAGTTCTTGCCGGAGCTTGGGGAAGGAAGTGAGTCTTTTGGGCTCTAAGGGGAAAACTAGAACCAGGTGGACACCGGGCCATCAGCATGGACAAAGGAGAACCCAACAAGCCACAGGGCAAGGTGTCCTTCTCCACCTTCTTCCTGCAGACCTGCCGGGAGGTGCACAAGAAGCAGCACCCGGACTCCTAGGTCAGCTCCGCCGAGTTCTCCAAGAAGTGCTCAGAGAGATGGAAGTCCGTGTCTGCAAAGGAGAAATCGATGTTTGAATACATGGCCAAAAGTGACAAAGCTCGTTTTGACAGGGAGATGAAAATTTACGTTCCTCCCAAAGGGGATAAGAAAGGAAAGAAAAAGAAAAAACCAATGCTCCCAAAAGATCACCATCTGCCTCCTTCCTGTTTTGCCCAGAGCATCACCCAAAGATTGAGTGAACACCCCCCCCCCCCAAAAAAAAAAGTGAACACCCAGGCCTGTCTGTTGGAGATACTGCAAAGAAACTGGGTGAGCTGTGGACTGAACAATCAGCCAAAGATAAACAGTCATAGCAGAAAGCTGCCAAACTAAAGGAGAAGTACGAAAAGTATGGTTGCCTACCGTCCCAAGGGTAAGAGTGAGGCAGGAAAGAAGGGTCCTGGTAGGCCAACAGGCTCAGAGAAGAATGAACCCGAGGAGGAGGAGGGGGCGGAGGGGGCGGAGG
>VZQC01003872.1:1689008-1701367 GCA_009823505.1 Rhizomys pruinosus
GGATCGAACCCGGGTCCTCTGTAAGAGCGGTCGGCGCTCTTAACCGCTAGGCCATCTCTCCAGTCCCAAGGATGAGGTTTTTACAAGGAATGGTAGAGGAAAGCTAGGAGAGCTGGGGATGGGGTTAGGGATGGAGATAGATATGTATGTATGTATGTACGTATGTATATGGCATTGGATTAAACATGATAAGCTGTGTGAAGAGATGAAATTGTTAGGAGAGAGGGACAGTCAGAGTGACAAGTCAGTGGATCAGAAATTAGACCAGAGACAAAGCATTACCCAGAGTTAACCCAACTATCTACTTTCTCCACTTCTGCATCCAGGCTGTAGAATACCGTGGAGAACCTCACAAAGTCTACAGATTGGCACCATCAGAGATTTATGGTCTTTGGATATTCATTTGTCAGCTTCTCTAGTGAGTTCTCACTGATGCCACATGATACCCATTTTTATTTATTTTTTTTTAATTTTTTTATTTTATTTTTTTATTTCTGTATGTGTATGAATGTACTATATGCATGTAGGTTTGTGCACCCGTGTCGTGCAATGCCACGGAAGTCAGAAGAGGGTGTCGGATTCCCCTGGAACTGGAGTTCTCCTAGAATTGGAGTTTCAGACAGTTCTCAGCCACCATGTGGGTGCTGGGGTCGAACCCGGGTCCTCTGTAAGAGCGGTCGGTGCTCTTAACCACTAGGCCATCTCTCCAGCCCCCAATATATATATATTTTTGGTCTTTTCGAGACAGGGTCTCCCTGTAGCCCCAGCTGGCCTGGAACTCGCTCTGTAGACCAGGCTGGCCTTGAACTCACAAAGATCCACCTGCCTCTGCCTCCCAAGTGCTAGGATTAAAGGTGTGCGCCACTATGCCCGGCATGATACCCATTTTTAAACTTCTCTTCACCCTCCAAGGCTTCTATTTTTTTAAAAACATATTTATTTACTTATTTACCTACTTATTTATTTTAGGGTGTGTGCATACACACATGTTCGTGCATATGGATACACATGCTATGGTTCTAATGTGGAGGTCAGAGGACAACTTGAGGGAGTTCCCTCTTTCCACCGTGTGGGTCCTTGGGATCAAACTCAGGTTGGCAGGCTTGACAGCAGTTGCCTTTATCACTGAGCCAGATGGTAACCCTTCCTTTAAATAGAAAACCTTTGCCAGGTGTGGTGGTGCATGCCTTTAATCCCAGCACTCGGGAGGCAGAGGCAGACAGATCTCTGTGAGTTCAAGGCCAGCCTGGTCTACAGAGCGAGCTCCAGGCCAGCTGGGACTAAAGGGAGACCCTGTCTCAAAAATACAAAAAAATACACACACACACAAAAAGAATACCTTTTATTCATTCTTCGCGTCTCAACTCAAGCACTATGAATTTTCCCTGATTCTTTCAGACACATGCAGGAATCCCCAGGTTTCCTGATATAATATATAAATATTATATATAAATAATATATAATATGATATATATTATATATATGGGAATATTGCTTTGAGGTGCCAGGGAAAGCTGCAGCCTAAGAACACTTAAAAATATGTATTCATGGGGCTGGAGAGATGGCCTAGCGGTTAAGAGCACTGACTGCTCTTACAGAGGACCCGGGTTCAATCCCCAGCACCCACATGGTGGCTAAGAATCATCTTTAACTCCAGTTCCAGGGGAATCTGACACCCTCTTCTGACCTCCGCGGCATTGCACGACACAGGTGCACAAACCTACATGCAGACAATACATTCATACACATAAAAAATAAAAAATAATTAAATATATATTCATATACTTCACTGTGTGTCTGTCAAAATGTGAACATCCAATTTAGGCCATGACTTGAGGAAGTGCCTCACACCTGCCTATTCTGGGACCTTGTGGTACAGGAGTCATCCAAGCTCTCATAGTCAGGGACTTGGGATGTCCCAATTCGTGTCTGACTCTTTCCTCTAAAACCTGGGCCAAATCTGACTTTATGGAAGGAAATTGCAAACATTTGATTCATATGAAAAATAAGTATAAAAACAACTGGAATATAAAAGTTTTTATAAGGCCATATGTTCAAATCTATCTGTGAAAACCTGTCACAGATACTTAGATACTACAGTAAAAAGGCATGCTAGTATACTGTTCTAGTTTGCCTTCAATTGCTATGACAAAACACTGTGACCAACACCAACTTGAGGAGGAAAGGGTTTATTCAGCTCACATCTCCTGGGTCACAGTTCCTCACTCAGGGAGCACAAGGCAGGAACTTAGGGCAGGAACCTGGAGGCAGGAGCTGAAGCACAAGCCATGGAGGAATGCTGCTTACTGGCTTGCCTCCCTGGCCCATGCACAGCCTGCCCTCTTTTTTTTTTTTTTTTTTTGTCTTTTCAAGACAGGGTCTCCCTGTAGCTCCAGCTGTCCTGGAACTCTCTCTGTGAACCAGGCTGGCCTTGAACTCACAAAGATCCGCCTGCCTCTGCCTCTTATACAGTACACAATAACCTGCCCAGGTAGCACCACTCCTTGCGGGCTGGGCCCTCCCACATTGCTCCACAATCAAGACAATTCTCCACAGATGTGGCCACAGGCCAATCCAATGGAGCCAATTCCCCAATTGAGGCTCCCTCAAACCTAGGTGTGTCAAGTTGACACTAAAACTATCCAGCACATATACTTAAAACCAACTGAAGTAATTTGTTAAGATTAAGTGTACATGGGTGTTGGCTCAGTTGGTGGAGTGCTTGCCAAATAAGCATGAGGACCTGAGTTCGATCCTCAGAACAAAAATGCCAGGGTGTTGGTATGTACACTTACAATCCCATCAATGGAGGTGGAGGCAGGATTCCTCTGGCTTGCTGGCCGGCCAGTCTAGCCTAATTGGTGAATCTCTGGGCAATGAGAGACCATATCTCAAAAGAGGTAGTGTCCTGAAGATGGCAGCAGGTGTCCTCTGGCCTACACGTACACACACACACACACACACACACACACACACACGCACACACACATTAAAAAAAATCATTTCTGGGCCTGGAGAGATGGCTCAGTGGTTAAAAGCACTGGCTACTTGCCGGGCGTGGTGGTGCACACCTTTGATCCTAGCACTTGGGAGGCAGAGGCAGGCAGATTTTTGTGAGTTCAAGGCCAGCCTGGTCTACAGAGTGAGTTCCAGGACAGCTGGGGCTACAGGGAGACCCTGTCTCGAAAAGACCAAAAAATAAATAAATAAATAAAATAAATAAATAAATAAATAAAAGCACTGGCTACTCTTACAGAAGACCAGGGTTTAAGGTCTGGACCCACGTGACAGCTAACAACCCTCCATAACTCTGGTCCAAGGGATTCAATGCCCTCTTCTGATCTCTGTGGGCACAGCACGACATGGGTGCAATTACATACATACATACATACATACATACACATAAAATAAAAATAAAATTAAAAACAACATTTTCTTTGAGTGCACTTTGAAGAAGAGGAGCTGGCTGGAGACAAGCCCAGCCTTTGTCCACGGGTGAACCTTTGTCCACAGGTGAGCTTCAGCTGTGGCCTTGCAGCAGTTACTATCGCTGCACCTCCACGCTCACTGCGGCAGAAGGCAAGTCACGCAGCTTGGTTTGGCAGCTCCCACACTTCTGTGATTCATCAGGCTCCCCTGGTGATTAGGGCATCCATGCAAGTTTTGCTTGAATATGAAAATAGTACAATAACATATAGCAACCCGCAAAGGAGTCTTATGCATACACCAGGCCTCCTGGTGTCAGTGATCCAGGTGAAGCCCCTGGAATTCCATCACAAAGTTTCCCTGAGAGAACTGCCTGGGCATCAAGCCCGTCTTCTCCTTGATGAAGACAACCTTCAGGTCTTCTTCCTTCCCACTCTCTATCAGCTCACCTACCTTTTCCTTTCTTCAGACTGCAGCTAGGCTTTGCTCTTCCTGGGGCTCCTTTGGACAGGGTAGAAATCCATGTTTGCTAGTCTGTTGTATATTCCAGAGGAGCCTGTTTGTCTCTAAGGGACTTCTTTAGGGCTAGCCTGGCCACAGCAGCATTGGCAAGCATCTTACAATGAGAGTTTTGGGGGCCCTACTGTTTGGGTCTCGGGTTTGGAGGCTCCAGGGAACTCTTCTGGAGTCTCTGATCTGTTAGGACTTCATGGTGCTTCATTCACGTCCCTACCATTTCTTTTCTCTCCTTACTTCCTGTAGATTCCAACCAAGGGTTTCCTGGGCATTTGACTTCCTGATGTACAAGAGTTCTCCTCCTATAGAAGGAAATGCATTCCAGAGCATTTGTTTGGGCTCATGTGGGAACAGCTCTTTGCGTAGGACACACATTCTCCCTACCGGTGCAGGGCCTCCCTCAACCCCTCCACTCTACCATCTCCAGGCCCAGGAGCGCCACTGCCACTCCTTCACTGCACTGCATGGTGTTTGGACACCTTGCTTCTAGCGGGTGGTCCTGTCACTGGAATCTGGATTGCAACACTTTGCTGCTCTGTCTTTACATTAGGCTAGAAATTCTGTGAGAGTGGGGCTCATGTTTTATTCGACATTCAGCATGGTGTAGAAGCTTTAGACTTATTTCCCAAGTGAATAAATCACTTACTGCTAAAGGAGTCAGATGATTTACTCATAGTCACAGAGAAAGACTTAGAATTTGTTTCCTGCCTGCCTGAAATGCTGCAGGATTATACTCTAGTGACAATGACTGACATGGTAGACTTAAGGTAACTTTTCCATTCCCATTCCAGGATGCATTCACATCACCAGCTCGGCTTCCCAGAAAGGAAAACTACTGAACCTTACCTGTATTATGTGGTATAAGACAGAAGCTAGCCAGGTGTGGTGGTGCACACCTTTAATCCCAGCACTTGGGAGGCAGAGACAGGCAGATCTCTGTGAGTTCAAGGCTAGCCTGGTCTACACAGTTCCAGGACAGCTAGGGCTACAGGGAGACCCTGTCTCAAAAATACGTGTCTTGGACTGTTCTCCTGTGAGGAGCTTAGCACAGCTGAAAGTTAAAAAGGATCCTGGGATAGATGGCATCAGTGAAAAACCATCTGTTATTGTTCACCATAGACCAAGCCACACCATGGGGCAGTGGGACCTACCAGTCCTGGGGCCAGAAGCCATAAATCCACCTTCAGGGCCATTTTTCTCCTTTCTAGTCACAGGTGAGTCCTAGTGCCCCCAAGGGACCAGTGGAACAGACAATAGGAGATTTAAGTAACTAGACAGGAGCCTCCTTCTTGGGGAATTCCTTCCTGGTCCACAGGCCTTGCCATCACTCCACCTGTCACATACTCTTTCGTCAAAGTCCACACACAAAGGTAATCTCATTTTATCGTTAACAAATCTTTCTAGAGTGGTCCTTTCATTTTTATTGGAAAACTGAGTCATCAGGTGAAGAAACTTACCTAATGCCACTCTGACTGGGCTAGTAAAAGCAAATACAGGTCTGTAATATAAGCCTTTTGATTCCTAATTTAGAGTTCTCCCAGATATGAGGCTGCTAGTTCCCAAAGTAGGCAGAGAGATGGTTTGAAACAAAGTGGATGTCTGCCCTAAGAAGCTGTAAGAACCCCGCTTAAACTACTCAAGCTACCAGATTAAAGCAGGGAAGAATAAAGCAAAAAATACAGATAGACCCCATGAGTTCGATTTCCCAGAACCGGAAGCCAGAAAGCTGACAGGACCCAAAGCAGCCATTCTGGGCCTCAAGTTCACCAAGGCAGCAAAGCTTCTAATCTCTGCCTACGTTCTTCATCTTGAATGCTTCCCCAGCTCCAGTACTACCTTGGCATAGCCTCAATTTGACCACTGTAGCAAGCTTTATAAGGGTCCATCAGAGAACTCTGCTTCCCAAACAACATAGCAAGCCTTCAAAATTTTGTGAAAAACCTATCTTATACCTAGAATTCTATACCCAGACATACTTCGAATCCCCAATGCCAGGGACGGATCCCAGGATCTAGAACATGCTAAGCAACTGTTTTACCACTGACCACATTCTAACTTCATGTGAGCTTCTTAAAGGAGCTACCAGCCCAGTGTGGCAGTGCGCATCTGTAATTTCAGCATCCAGGAAGCCAAGACGGAAGGATCCTGGGCTCTATAGCTGGACCCTGTCAAACATGCCTTTATTCCCACACCTCCAGTTTAAACACATCTGAGGCAGGGTCCTTTAATAAACATTTCCGTTGTCTCCTATGGTTACTAAGTACTGAAATTTTCTATTTAGTCCCATTTGATCTATACTTATTTGCTGCTGTCTTCCCATCTGACCGAGCATCAGCACTTTTCTCTCTCATCAAGGTCCACTGTCCTGACTCCTGACTCTGTGCTCTGCTGGTTTGTTCCATTTCTGTCTTCATTTTTCTTCTTCTCTGCCTTTATTTCCTCCTCCCATCCACAAAACATAAGTCCTCAAGACTCAGTCTCCACCCATTCTACCTTTCCCACTCTCTCTCAAGTTTACATTCACCCTAATTAAAACCCACCACCTTGCAAGTGACCTACAGACCAACTTATCCAGCTCTACTTTCTTTCCAGTTTCCATTAAACATCCCTACTCACATCTGGATGCTCTGCCACCTCCTCAAATTCAAACCTATCCTCCTGAGACCTATTTCTGTCCACAATTCTCAGTCAAAACCCTGGTTTTCTTTCCTTCTTTCCTTCCTTCCTTCTTTCCTTCCTTCCTTCTTTCCTTCCTTCCTTCTTTCCTTCCTTCCTTCTTTCCTTCCTTCCTTCTTTCCTCCTTTCCTTCCTTCTTTCCTTCCTTCCTTCTTTCCTTCCTTCCTTCCTTCCTTCTTTCCTTCCTTCCTTCTTTCCTTCTTTCCTTCTCTTTCTTTTTCTTTCTTTTCTTTCTTTCTTTCTTTCTTTCTTTCTTTCTTTCTTTCTTTCTTCTTTTCTCCTTCTCCTTCTTTTGGTCTTTTTGAGCCAGGGTCTCCCTGTAGCCCAGGTGTCCTGGAACTCACTCTGTAGACCAGGATGGCCTTTTTATTCACAGAGATTCTGCCTACCTCTGCCTCCTGAGTGCTGGGATTAAAGACATGTGCCACCACACCTGGCCATCCAGTAAGTTACTGCTACTAATTTCCCCTACTATTCCTTTCTTTCAAATATTATTTTCCAAATACCTATCACTTCACTGTTAAAATATTACTATAGGGGCTGGAGAGATAGCCTAGTAGTTAAGAGCACCGACTGCTCTTGCAGAGGACCCGGGTTCAATCCCCAGCACCCACATGGCGGCTGAAAACCGTCTGTAACTCCAATTCCAGGAGAACTCCAGTTCCAGGGGAATCCGAGACCCTCTTCTGACCTCCATGGCATTACATGACACGGGTGCACAGACCTACATGCAGACAGTACATTCATACACATAAATAAATAAAATTAAAAAGAATATTACTATAGTCTAACTAGTGGGTCCTTTGAGAGTATCAACTCCTTCTCACACCTACTAAAAGGGCCTATTGCTTAGTAAATGATCCACCAACTCTCTAAGCATTGTCTTCTACACACTGCCAGCAAACTGACCTAAAATGCTAAGTTGTACATTACTCAAAGAATGAATGGCTTCTCAGTGTCTACAATGTCTGATTACTTTTGCCGAGTACAATGTTCAATAAAATGTAATCTATTTATGTGGTGGTCTGAATGAGAATATCCGCTCATAGGCTCCAAGTATTTGGATATTTTGTTGCCAGCTGGTGGCCCTGTTTTGGGTGGTCTTAGAAGTTGTGGCCTTGCTAAAGAAACATCACTGGGGGCAGGTTTAGCCAGTTCTTAAGTCTTGCCAGATTTCCAATCTCCCTCTGCTTCCTGTGCCTTGAAGATGAAGCAATCTCTTCCTATTCTGGCCACCTCCTGCCACCATGCTTCCCTGCCATGATGTACTTTGATTCCTCTGGAACTGTAAGCTCAAATATTCTTTTCTTCTTCTTCTTCTTTTTGGTCATTTTGACACAGGGTCTCCCTGTAGCCTCAGCTGTCCTGGAACTCGATATGTAGACCTGGCTGGCCTTGAACTCAGAGAGATCTGCCTGTCTCTGCCTCCCAGGTGCTGGGATTATAGGTATGCACCACCATACCTGGCATACTCTTCCTTTTGTAAGTTCCCTTGGTCATGGTGTTTCTTTTTTTATTTTATTTTTTATGTGTATGAATGTACTGTCTGCCTGTAGGTCTGTGCACCTGTGTCATACAATGCCGCAGAGGTCAGAAGAGGATGTCGGATTCCTCTAGAACTAGAGTTCTCCTGGAATTGGGGTTACAGACAGTTCTCAGCCACCATGTGGGTGCTGGGGATCAAACCCAGGTCCTCTGCAAGAGCAGTTGGTGCTCTTAATCGCTAGGCCATCTCTCCAGCCTGGTCATGGTGTTTCATCACAGCAACAGAAAAGTAATCAAGACACTGCACTAGTGGGTATCTTCTATGATCCTCTCAACAAACATTTATTGTGCATCCTGAGTACAGTGCCAAACCTTGGACAACAGAGGGAAGTATAATCATTTCTGCTTCTTTAATGTTTGTATTCTCCTCATATATTCCAACTACTTGTTTTTAGATTTATTTTGTGTACGAGTGTTTCCATGCATGCATGTATGTGTACCACATGTGTGCAGTGCCCACAGAAGCCAGAAGAGGGTATCAGGTCCCCTGGAATTGCAGTAAAAGCCAGTTGTGAGCCACCATGTGTATGCTAGGAACTGAACCCAGGGCCTCTGCCAAAGCTGTATGTGTTCTCAAGCTCTGAGCCATATCTACGGTCCCCATCACAAGTGCTTCTTTCTACTTGAGAGGATTTTCCCTAACTAGGAATATTTATATCCTCCCAGGACATTTAAAGTCAGCACATATAATTACCAAATGTGGAAATCAAAGCCAGTAAGACCAGTTAGGTAAGAGATGGCACTAATTAAGAAACAATGCCCACCAAGTATGAGTGTTTTGTGTCAGCACTAAGCTGATATTAATCTCCACAGACTTTCAGGAGGTATTATTGGCCTACGACAACTCACGCACAGAGGCAATGATGGAAGCTCTGGATCTACCCCAATTCCTTGAACCATCCAGAAGACAGTCTATAAATGAGGTCTATAAATTTTGAGGATACCCAAGTCCAAGGTTTTACCTTTCTGTCAAAACTCTAGAGTTCCTCCAAAGTTTATCTGCATCTCCAGTGTCTGGCGAATTCTGTATTTATTTCTGCTTAATAAGTCATCATAGCCCACAAATATCCAAACTTTTTTGAGATCACATAAGAGATGGTAGGAGATGATTCTAAGGAAGATACAGATATGATTTCTGAAGTCCTCTCCTGATCCATGATTCTCTTTTGAACCCAGAACAAGGAACAACAGAGATGAGACTAAAACAAAGGCAACACCATGACTTCAAGCATAGTGTGGCACTCCAGTCAGGCTTCAAGCGAGTAAAAGACTGGTTCATGCTGGTAGCCAGCCTGGAGGCCCTTCAAGGTGCATCCAAAAGTTTTAAGTACCATAAGCTATGAGAGTGTTGTATCTTTGCCAGCTTAGTTATTTCCTAGCAGAGAAAGGACAGAAAGGAAGCTCAGAGGAAGAGGGTACAGAAAAATAGCTGAACCAGTACATGGGTGAATGGTTCAAAGGTGCTAAAGCCCTCATCTACCTACATGAAGACAGATGAATCAGATTTTCAAGAGGTAGGAGTTCAGAGCTATTAGGAAATACCTATCAGATACAATAAACACAGCTGCCTCCACTCATGAGATGAACATGGTGCTACAAGTTGAAACACCAGATTTCAGGTTATTATAGAAAGATGAACAAAGTAAAAAAAAAAAAAAAAAAAGAAAGATGAACAAAGTAAGAGCCAGGGTTGGTCTATATGTTTGAACAACACAGCTCCTCAACAAAGCTGATTAACCATAAAAGTATTAGAAGACTAGAACCAAGCCAGGTGTGGTTGCACATGCCGCTAATCCCAGTGCTCAAAAGCTGGGGCAGGTGGATCTCTGTGAGATCAAGTTCAGCCTGTTCTACATAGGGAGTTCCAGGCTAGCTGGGGCTACAGGGAGACCTTGTTTCAAACAAACAAAAGACCCCAAAATATATTGAAACTATAAATAATCTGTCACTATGCTTTTGCATAACAATAACTGAGGCAAATTTTTGCCTGTCCTTGGCATTACTTCATTTAAGCTTGTCTCAAATTAATAACTACTACTCTGAATGACACTGGAATGTAAGCTTTATAAATGCAACAAAAAGACAGGATTAGACACACAGTCTTAAACTTGTTAAGGATTTTTGTATGCTAAGTTGGTGAATTTAACATTGGACAACCCTTCCAGGCAAATATCTTGATTATTTACCAGGAAACAATGAAGAAGCTAAATGTCTTTCAAAGGAAGTGACAGAGGACCTTCTGACTCTAAATCTTGAGACTAAATCACAACCTAAAGCCCTTTCTCCTCCATCACAATCCTCTGCATTTTTTGACATTGCCTCCCTCCTCATATATTCAGAAACACAGACAACTCCCTATGCTGCTATGCCCCTTAGCTCCCTATGCCCCTTAGCTGCAAACCATCAAATGGAACAGAAACCCTACCTGTGACCCTTGGAAAGACGTGCCCGATGTAAAACTGCAAGTTTTCACATGAGGATGTGATTATCAAACAGTCTGATCCTTAGACATAATTTATTGAATACAAATTTCCCTAGATAATTGGGCTACTTTGTTACTAGTAAATTTTACTCCTTCAGACATAATACACACTCTAAAGAGGAAACTAAGTCTAGCCATGCAGGCTGTTGTCACCTTTTCCTCCTAAGCTACCCTAGAGCAAAAGTCTTTGCTTTCTGTTCCCTCTTCTAAAGTGAAGAATGAACCTTTAAATCCAACTATTTTCTCCCCTATGCAAGTAGCTTTAGTGGTAAACAAAAAAAAAAAATCAAAGCTAAATGTTTAATCTAAAAGTATATACTACCTCCTTACCCAACTTCCATTAAAAAAAAAAAAGTATATACTACCTATGAAGCTTGTGAGAGACTGAGACAGTCTGACCATGAGGCCCAAGCTGCCTCCAACTCATGATCCTCACTCAGCCTCTCAAATGCTGGGACTGGAAATGTGAACCAGAACCAGGTCCTCCTCTCCTTGATCCTCCTCCAACAGAAAGGCGTGGAAGAATTATAGAAGAGGCAGTGTTCAGTAGAATAAAAAGCACAGGTTTTCTTGGGCCTAGGAAGACCATGAAGACCAACTTACAATGCTTTCATGCGAGGAAAAGGATGAAGGAGTTTCCTGGGTCTCCGGGTCTCCTTTGGCTCCTACAACACAACACATATACTCCATTCATATTTATTTCCCAGTCCCTTTCTAGTCAAAGACACATCACAGGACAGGTGAGACTTATTACATTGGGTATTCTGTTTCACGACTAATCTAAGTTGCGAAGTAATAATACAAACTTTTCACTTTCTACAGCTTCAAAAACCTTGTGCCAGAATAAACTTTAAAATGTTATGGCAAGAAGACCTGACGTTAACATGGGAGGGATGTATTGAGACCGCACATGCAAGGGTACAGATGGCCTCTGGAATGCCAGAGAGTGTTCCCAAAGGCCACTAAACCAATAAAGCAAATACGGGTCTCCCTGAGTCAAGCAAGACTCCACCATCAGCACCAGCTACACTTCACCTGCCTGGAAATACTGTGCAGCAGAGGCAGCCATGTGCCTGTATATCCCAAATCTAATTGGCTGTTGGCTCTCTCCTTGGAGGAATAACCCATGGCTGATGCCACAAGCCTACATCCTCTACAGGTTAGGAGATGTCATAAGCCACAGTAAGACCCTGTTATATTTATCAGGGGGTAAAAATATAATTCATGAATTAACATATCATCCAAACATATGTGTCTATGCCAAAGTAACCTACCATAACTATTAGTGCTGCTTAAATACCTATATATCTAATTGCTTGTGCTTCATTAGTAGGATCGAAAGGTTACTCCTGAACAAACTGTCAGCCCATGAAAGGAAACAGCCAGAATTGACCAGAATCCAAGTCAACAGCTCCAGAGAGAGAGGACAGTTTTACTTCTCATCCACCTGTGCCCCTTTTCTAAGCCTAGGGAACAATCTGCGGAAGAGGGGGCGTGGTAGAATGTAAAGGCTGCGATTGGGGTGAACGGTGAAACTACAGCGATGTAGTCTGGACACTCATTTGATCAACTTGATTGAACAAACAACCTGTCAACCTCCACTGAATGGTGGGACTGTGGGGGTTTGGGCACAACAGTCTATAGATTGGTTTTGCACGAAGGATGCTTATACTCATGGATTATCACTTATAGCTAAAAAATGAAAAAAAAAAAA
>VZQC01003872.1:1701719-1732447 GCA_009823505.1 Rhizomys pruinosus
AAAAAAAAAAAAAAAAAAAAAAAAAAATGTTATGGCAAGATAAATCTGACATGAACAGAGGAGAAAGATGCAGGGAAAAGATGCAAAAATGCTGAGCCGGTGAGACGGCTCAGCAGGCAAAGGCACTTGCTGCCAAGCTGGACCATGTGACCTCCATGTCCAGCACCCCCAAGGTGAAAGGAAAGAACTGACTCCAAGTTGTCCTCTCATCGCGCATGTGCTGTGGCACCCCCACCCAATAACATACTCCAAGAATCTGAAAGAATATATAGTCAACTTCTTAATCTCCCTTCCTCATTGCCAGAGCAAGGCTGCCTTCTTCCCACCTCAGCACCAATAAATAAACCATTTCACAAATGTGGCTGCTGAGTAAATCATTCCTAATATTGTATTAAGTATGTACATTTTTATACCACTAATAACTTTTCTTCTCTCCACCTATGACACAGTAAAATAAGGAAGTTTTCATTTTCTGCATGTGTGTCTTGATATGATGTGTGAGTACACGGAGCACATACGGAGGTCAAGAGGACAACTTTCAGGAATCGGTTCTCTCCTTCTACAGTGGGATCTGAGGATCAGACTCAGGTGGTCAGGCTTGTGCTACAAGTGTTTTGACCTGCGGAGCCATCATGCTGACCTCAAATAAACATGTTTTATAAAATGAGAACGCCAAGGGTGAGGATGGCTTAGCAATTAAAAGCACTGGCCACGGAATCAAGAAGACTGGCATTTGGCTCTCGGCACCCACCTAACAAGCCAAGCATCCCCTTGCAGACTTGTAACCCCAGATCTGAGGAGGACAGAGGCAGGAAGATGGCTGGCACTCACTGGCTTCTAGCCTAGTGGAGAAAACATGAAAGCCCAGGTTCAGGGGGAAACCTTGCCTCAAAGAAATAGGCAGAGAATGACAGAGGACATCCAACCCTCCTCCAGCTCCCACCTGGACCTGCACCTGCACCTGCACCTGCACACACCACACAGAAATACATCTTTACAAATGAAACACCATTTTGGTAGGGGCGATTTATTTACAGTGTAAAGGAAAAAAAATATGAACTAAGCAAGTATAGGCAGGAGAGGAGAGCAAGAGAACCAGGCAGTGACTGACAGGGAAGGAAAGAGACAGAGACAGGGGCTGGAGAGATGACCTAGCAGTTAAGAGAGCTGACTGTTCTTGCAGAAGACCCAGGTTCGATCCCCAGCACCCACATGGTGGCTGAGAACCATCACCATCTTTAACTCCAGTTCTAGGGGAATCCGACACCCTCTTCTGACCTCCTCGGCATTGCACAACACTGGTGCACCAACCTACATGCAGACAGTACACTCATACACATACAAAAGAAAGAGACAAAGACAGAATTTGGTGCTCAATGGTAGCAACACATACTGCTGAAAGAAGTAGAGAACTTGTGCACAACAGGTATACCCAGATTATAAATGTCTAGCTTCAACCAAGGACCTGACACCTGTTCTTTTTTCTCCTGAACCCACAGCCCTCTTTGACTTTGGTCAGATTAGGCAGAGCGAGGGCAGAATATTTCCCATAAGAAGAGCCCATGGATAAAAAGACAGGAACACAGACAAGTTAGCCAGAGCAACAGAGCAAGCCAGCAAAATAACATATACCTGTGATCTTTTTGAGACAGACCTACCAAATGTGGGAGCTAAGAGCTATCAACAGACAAGCCCCAGATGTTATCAAGACATATAGTAAGGATGGTTTTGAACTTCAAACTAAAGATTTTTTTTTTTTTGGTGTTGAGACAGGGTCTCCCTTTTAGTCCCAGCTGGCCTGAGCTTGCTATGTAGTACCAGTCTAGGCGTGAACTCACTGAGACTGCCTGCCTCTGCCTCCCGAGTGCTGGGATTAAAGGCGTGTACAACCCTGCCCAGCCTGGGGCTGGATCCAGATTCTAGCTCTACAATGTCACAGCTACATGTCTTTGGGCTACTGAAATTTTAGGATACCATTTCTGTGTACTTACCAGCAAAGTGGAATATTGCCTAAAAGACTGTGCTGAGGATTGAATAAAAGTCTAGACTGGAACCCAGACATCTAATTCTGACCAATCTCCAGAGCATTTCCTGCTGCATTATATTCACCTTAATTTTTTCTGGCATCAACATTAAAGACCACTGCCTGACAAAGTCCAGTGAGACCACCGCCTGACAAAGTCCAGCAGGACCACTGCCTGACAAAGTCCAGCGAGACCACCAGCTGACAAAGTCCAGCAGGACCATTTCCTGACAAAGTCCAGTAAGATCACTGGCTGACAAAGTCCAGCGAGACCACTGCCTGACAAAGTCCAGCGAGACAACCGCCTGACAAAGTCCAGTGAGACCACCGCCTGACAAAGTCCAGCGAGACCACTGCCTGACAAAGTCCAGCGAGACCACCGCCTGTCAAAGTCCAGCGAGACCACCGCCTGACAAAGTCCAGCAAGACCACCGCCTGACAAAGTCCAGCGAGACCACCGCCTGACAAAGTCCAGTGAGACCACTGCCTGACAAAGTCCAGCGAGACCACTGCCTGACAAAGTCCAGTAAGATCACTGCTGACAAAGTCCAGTGCTCATCATTCTCTGGTGGAAGTCAGCTCTCCATTTCTAGTGGATTTATTCACCTTGATATTCTTGTTCCTTACAATCAAAACCCCAGTCTTTGTGATGACTGGAAAGCAACTGTCCAATAATGAGTCAAGTCTCTTTAACCAATCCATAGTTTTTGGTAATTATACAATAATTCCTGATAAGATGATTTATCAGAAATAAAAACTGTGCTTGTAGATTATGGTGTCTTCAATACAGAAAATGAATCAAGTAGAGAAAAACTTCCTATATTAGGACAATTATTAAGAATCTGATGCCGGGCATGGTGGCACACGCCTTTAATCCCAGCACTAAGGAGGCAGAGGCAGGTGGATCTCTGTGAGTTCAAGGCAAGCCTGGTCTACACAGTGAGTTCTAGGCCAGCCGGGGCTATAGGGAGACCCCTGTCTCAAAAAGACNAAGATGAAGGGAAAAGTTTGAAAAGATTCCCTTATAAATCTCCGCATCAGTTTTTTTTTTTTTTCCCAAATTTTGGGTTTAACTAGAAATACGAGCAATACCAATTGGATTATTATATCCGGCTTTTTTTTCTACATTGGTATTAGGTGTCTCAGAAATAATGCTGGGAATTTTAAAATACAAACCAAAATAGATGGTGGCATTGGGTATACATACAAATTTTTCATTTTAATATTTGGGAACTTGAATGCTCTGGAATTTTTTTTTGCAGACAGGGCTGAGCCTTAGAGGCTCATAGAGAAATCTACCTGGTCTCTGAAAATGCTGAGAACTAGGCCTGTGCCAAACCATGCCCTGGCATATTGTGATTTAAAATTGGTATTCTCTTCCTAAAGAAGAGTTTTGTGGGTCTTGAAATGGAGGGAGTGAGAAGAGTGATCTTAGGAAGGTTCATATGAAAGTAATATGTTATAGAGTAAGAGAGAGAGAGGAGAGGGAGGGAGAAGAGAGAGGAGAGAAATAGAGAGAGAGATTGAGACTGATGGATTAAGACACAGGCTGCAGTCCAGGTGGGTTTCCAGTGATGGTAGCCATGCTGATGGAAAGGAAAGGATAAATTTAGAAGTTCAATTAATTTCTATGTTTATGAATGTTTTTGCCCTGCATGTATATAAAATTCCACCCAAGGGGCCCAGAAGAGGGCATAAGATCCCCGCGGAACTAGAGTTACATATGCTTGTTAGCTTCCATGTAGGTGCTGGGAACCCAGGTCCTCTGTAAGAGTAGGCAGTGCCATTAACTGCTGAATGTTCTCTCCAGCCCCCTGGTACGGCTTAAAATTTTTTTTTATTAATTTTATTTATTTATGTAGTGGTATGAATGTATGTCTGCATGAACGTTTGTGCACCCGTGTCGTGCAATGCCGCGGAGGTCAGAAGAGGGTGTCAGATTCCCCTGGAACTGGAGTTCTCCTGGAATTGGAGTTAGACAGTTCTTGGCCCCATGTGGGATGGCTGGGGATCGAACCCGGGTCCTCTTTAAGGTGGTCGCACTCTTAACCACTAGACCACTCTCTCTAGCTTGGTACAGCTTTTAATGACTTTCTGAGAGATTTTAAGACAGCCACGCTAAAAAAGAGCATGGTAAGGAAAAATGCAGTATAAAGAACAGTATAAAATGGCTGAGATGAGTCGTTTGGTTATGGATCACAGGTTACCACTGTTTCCAGAACAGATACTGGCCATCAGAGGTTATCACATATTGGGGAAGGTGTTTTTCTGTTTTATTTTAATAGCCTGTTGGAGTTATTCTCTCCTATGCGAATTTCAGGATTGAACTCAGGTCTTGGTAGGAAGCTATGCCATCTCTCTGGCCCAAGAGCCTAATTATTCCAACTTGTAACATTAAAAATGGGTCCTAACTGGGCATGGTGGTGCATACCTTTAGTCCCAGCAGTTGGGAGGCAGAGGCAGGGTAGATCTCTTGTGAGATTGAGGCCACCTGGCTATAGGGAGACCCTGTCTCAAAAACAGAACAAAAAAGTGGGCCCATTATATGATTCCTATTAGAACTATTGGAGTTGGCCCTATTTATTTCCCTGTGTACATTTTGAAATAAAATCTGTTTGCTTGCCATTTGTATCACCAATTTCTCTCTTTCTTCTCTCTGTCTTTTCTTTTATTATGCATTTCTTGGGTTGTTAGAGATATCAGGTTAGATTTTGTTTTTTCTTCTGTGTTTTTGAGACAGACTCTGTAACCCAGGTTAGTCTTGAACCTCTCCACTGCTTCTGCATCCCCAGTGCTGGGAGTACAGGGGTGCACTGTCACTAACTCTGGCTTGTTTACTTTAAAACACATTCCTTCTTCAACAGATATGAGTTTAGAAGTCCATATGCAAAGAAGATTACACAGTTGAAGAGGAAGTCCGGCAGTTACCTTGCAATCACTTCTTTCATAGCAGCTGTATTGTGCCATGGTTAGAACTGGTGAGTATAGCCAGCTCTTATCTGTGATGAAGCAACTGTGCAATATAGACCAGATTCTAGTCCCATAAATCCTGGTCGATTCCACCATTGTTTTAGAGTATTAGCTCTTTGGAACTCTTGTAAATGGGATAGAAAGCTGTACACAGGGGCCATGTGGTGTGCTACGAGGTTTTGTAAAAGAAGGTTTGGTTTTTTAAATTCTTTTTTTGAAAACACGGCTATAGTTACTTTAAAAATTTTTTTTTAATTTTGTTTTAGTTTTTTATGTGAGTATATTGCCCATTTGTTTTTTTTTTTTTTTTTTTTTTTTGGTCTTTGAGACAGGGTCTCCCTTTAGCCCCAGCTGCCTGGAAGACCAGGCTGCTGGCCTTGAACTCACAAAGATCCGCCTGCCTCTGCCTCCCAAGTGCTAGGATTAAAGGCGTGCGCCACCACGCCCGGCTTATATTGCCCATTTGTACATAAGTGCACCCTTGTCATGCAATGCCCGTGGAGGTCAGAAGAAGGCATCAGATCCCCTTGGAACTGGAGTAAAGGACAGTTGTTAGCTGCCATGTGGGTGCTGGGAATTGAACCTGGGTCCTCTGCAAGAGCAGTCATTTCTCTTAACCACTGAGCCATCTCTCTAGCCCTATAGTTACTTGTTTATAGATTTTGTATGTCCATTTATGTGCTGCCTGGGCAGAGTTAAATTGTTGCAGCAGAGTTGATGTAGCCTGCAAAGCCTAAAATATTTATTTTCTGTCCCTTTAAAGAAAAATTATGCGTAGCTTCGTTGAGGGTCACTATTTATAGTTAGTTTTGTTTCGTATTATGTGTTAGCTTTTATTAATTTCCTGACCTAGAATTCTGTCAGTTCAGCTTAAAATTCTATTCAGGACATATCTTGGTGTCATATCTTGGAGCCCAGTGGGTTCTTTGTCTTTTTAGTTGTCAAGTCATTAGTTTTGGGGGGCAGTATTCAGATGGAGTTTAGGGCCTCATACATGATAGACAAGTGCCCTTAAGTCATTAATAATATATATATATAGTATAATATATATATATATATATATATGTGTGTGTGTGTGTGTGTGTGTGTGTGTTTGTGGGGGGGGTGGGGGGAGAGTGTGGTGAATGTGCACACGTGTACGCATGCATGAGTGTGTTTTCGTGGAGGCCAGGGATCATCCTTAGGTGTTGTTCTTCAGAACCATTCCCTTTAGGGTGTTTTTTTTCCCCCCTTTAAACATTTTAATTTTGGTTTGGTCTTTTGAGACAAGGTTCTCCCTGTAGCCCCAGCTGACCTGGAACTTGATATGTAGACCAGGCTGGCCTCATTATCACAGAGATCTTATCTGCCTCTGCTCCTAAGCACTGGGACTAAAGGTGTGCTTCACCATGCCCAGCTGATTTTAGGATTTCTTAAGTGTTTAGTACTCATAGCTTCTCAGGTCAGGCTTTTTATGTGAATTGTTATCTTTTTGTTTCAGCATGACACATGCCCTGTATGTAGGAAGAGCTTGAATGGTGAAGACTCTACTCGGCAAACCCAGAGCTCTGAGGCCTCTGCAAGCACCAGATTTAGCAATGGCAGCCAACTACATGACCGATGGACTTTCTGAAACTTAAAGATGACACCTGAGCCTCTGCTAGTCTTCTTACCATAGCTATAAATTGTATCAAAACTAAACAACAAAAATAGTGACTTAGGAATCATGTAAGAAACCCCAAACCATAATAATGATGCAATGAGTGTATTTCTTCTCTAAATTTAAAGTTAGGACCTACAGATGGTATTGTATCTACAACCAAATGCCTCTTTGTTCCTAATTTTCAGAGTGATAATTTTATAAGTGTGAAACTTATGTCAGTTTGCTCCTGCCTGAATAGAATTGATTCCTTCAAGTCTAGCTAGGGTTCTGCTGTCATGTTGTCTTGTAATGGGTGTCTCTACCTCCTCCTCTAATCTCTGTCCTACCATTAGTGTATTTTGCCATAAATACAGAGGAACCAGAGCCCTGAGATCCTTCTAGATAAAATATTTTTGTCCTAGTTGTACAAGAACATCTCGGCCATATTAGCAAGGTAGGAATAATTCTGGAATTAGACTCAACTGATGACATAAGACAAAATAGTCTTATCTTCAGAGATCAAATCAGATTACAATGAGAAGGAAAAAGTGTTCCAGTCATTGTACACTTTGATTTTTCTTATTTTAATTTTAAAGAGACCTCTTCACGAAGTATAGTTTCCCTAAAAACCAACATGGCAGTCTTTGTCTTCAGTAGTAGGAATCTGATTCTGGTTCCATTTTGGCAACCAGTTGGGCACATATAGATACAGAAAGACAGATGTTTGAAATCTTTAGTCTTGGCACATTTTAATGACTCTTCCCAATTCATTGTTTACTGCCTTTTGTACTAGGGACTTTAAAATAATTTCCTTCATAGAGATAGGATTACTTTATTACTGCTTCTATGGCCACTTCACTGTTTTTGGTAATTCATTGTTATTTAGAAGTTGAAATTTTGTATTGTCTTGTTTAATTTGTAAAGCCTATTTTTCATGTCTGAAACGTTCCCATTCTGCTCAATTCTAGTTGTACTTGGACTCAAACTGATTAATGTAATCATGCCCAACACAACTTAGTCTGGGAAAGGTAGACCTTACTCTAACAGTGCCCATACGTGTGTTCTTTAAGTGTTTAAAGTTGAATAAATGAAGAATGTCAAGAATGTTGTTGGAACTTTAAAGTCACAGAAGGATACAATGAGACATGTAACAGCTGTTGGTGTACCAAAAAGGGCAGAGACATTGCATGTACTTCCATCTGTGGGTGATGTCAGCCTTTCATGGCTTAGGGTGATCAGAACAAGAGCACTACTGTTGATGAGGCTTTTTCTTGACTAGGAGTACTTCCCCAGTTTTGTTGACCCATCAGTCACACTCTAATTTGGGGGTGAGAGTACACTTAAAGATGTCTTTGTAATTTGGTAGAGGCTGAAGAAGTTGAGGAGGGAAAAAAAAATGGGGGAGTGGCCTGCCTCTAAAGGTTCCAGTAAAAGGGTATGATTCAGCAGCTGATCCTGGGGCTCAAGCTGGAATCTCAGCTGTTTTGGGAGGCTGAGGTAGAGGGTCACAATTTGAAGGCCTGCCTGGGCTACAGAATAGATCAAAGCCAGCTTGGACCACTTACTGAGACTGTCTCAAAATAAAAAGAGAGGCTAGGGACATTGCTTAGTGGAAGGGCAGTCGCTTAGTATGAATAAGGACCTAGGTTCCATCCCCATTTCCTCCAAAATGGGGCCATATGTGATTTAGTAGCCTAGGGTGAATGAAAGATGTTTTTCTTTTGTTAAAAATTTTTTATTTTAATTTTTTCTGTATGTGTACAAATGTACTGTTCTGCATGCAGGTTTGTGCACGCGCGTGTGAGAAATGCCGTGGAGGTCAGGAAGAGGGTCTCGGATTCCCCTGGAACTGGAATTGGGAATTTCAGACAGTTTCTTGGCCGCCATGTGGGTGCTGGGGATCGACTCTGGGTACCTCTGGGCCATCTCTCCAGCCCTGAAAGATGTTTTCTGATATTCTACCTCTGTAAAGATTGTTTCTTTGGAGGAAGATAATCTGTTTATTGTGGTTAGCACCTAAAATATAGTCTGAGAATACACACTGGTTTTTGGATTGAGAGGAGAATGAGGGCAAGTGGGAGGTGTGTTACAAATAATCGGTTGGCATTTACATGAAGAAAGGCTGTGTTAAAGTTGAAGCACATTATAGTTTTCAAGTAAAACATCAGCTGTCTCAGAAAAATTGTGAGAGCTTGGAAACTTTTATCTGCTTGCTAGTGTGTGGAGATGCCAAGACAGGAGTTGCAATTTTAGTTACAGCTGGAGGACTAGAACCAGAAAGGAGCTGAGTAATTTCACAAAACATGGAAACAAAGTGCTGCGTATGGCTCTGCTCTCTAATGCACAGTAGAGAAAACAGACCAAGTTACCTTCAGTTTTCTCTCCCTCCTGCCTTGTGATGACTCTGATAGAGGACATAAGGTTTATTTTGCTGTTCCCTAGAGTTATTTCAAGTTATAGTGTTCCTGTCTCAGACTTCCAGGTTAATTTATGTTAAGGAATTAGAGTTCTTCAGAAAAACAGAACCAATAGGATGATATAGAAAGGTTTATTATAAGAAATTGGCTCAGGCAGAAGAAATGGCTCAGTGGTTAAGAGGCACCTTCTGCTCTTGCAGAGGACCCAGGTTCGACTCCCAGCACCACATGGTGGCTAAGAACCATCTTTAAGCCAGGTGTGGGGCACAATGCCTTTAATCCCAGCAAAGAGGCAGAGCCAGGTGGATCTCTGTGAATTTAAGGCCAGTCTGGTCTAACAGGGCTAGTTCCAGGTCAGCTGGGCCACAGGGAGACTATGTTCAAAACCCAAAAAAAAAAAAAAAAAAAAAAAAAAAAAAAGAAGGAAAGAAAGGAAGGAAGGAAAGAAAGGAAAGAAGAAAGAAAAGAAATTGGCTCATGCATTGTGGAAGACTAGGCAGCCCTAAGATCTTCACTGAGCCAGTTCGAAATCTAGGAGAGCAGTCAGTGTCATTCCAGCTAGAGTTTGAAGACCTGAGCTAGCAGAATATATTCTAGTTTGAAAACCAGTAGACCCAAGGACAGCTGATGTCTTCATTCTAGTCCAACAGGTAGGAAAGACTGATCTCCCAGCTTAAACACTCAGGTAGATGAAACTAAAGTTCTCTCTTACATGAGAGCAGCCTTGTTGTTCTACTGGGTTTTCAGCTGATTGGACTATAAGGACAATGTACCACTTTTAGCCTACTGATTCAAACATTAATTTCACTCAAAAATACCACTGCAAAAATACTGAGAATGGCCAAATATCTGGGATTTCCATGGCCTAGTTGAGTCAACACATGAAATTGACAATCACAAGGAGGAAGAATAGAAACAGTGCACACAGAATGATTTTCATTCCATTTAAGTTTTGTCAGGAAATGTTTGTAGTGGCTTAGAGACCGTAGGGCATGGGATACGGTATGTGCCTAATTTCTGTTTACCTTACTTAACCTAAACTAATCTGGAAGAAGTGCCTCCCATTCTAGGAGGCTTACAGTCCCAGGTTGCAGTCGTGGAGAAGTCAAGGCAGAAATGCAGAGCAGCTAGTGACATCCCAGTCCAGAGCAGAGAGGCCTTGCGTGCTGCTTGCTCAGCTTGCTGTTTTTACTTTCACTCTGTTCAGGGCCCAGCCCATGAAATGGTGCCACCACATTCAGAGCAGGTATTTTACCCACCCAATTAAGAAAAGTCCCTTACAGGTACACCGACAGCCAACCTAATCTAGGAAGTGCCTCGTTGAGACTCGTTTTCCTGGTGATTTTTCCTTGTGGTAACTCGACCATTAAAATTCACCATCACAGCTAGATAACTTGCACTTTTTAGTTTTTCCCAACTAGAAGCATTACATGCTTGGAATCTGGAGCCTTTCTAAGAGTTAAGGAAGAAATGACTATGCTATTAAAATGAGCTTTCTCTGATTGTCAGAAGAGAAAACACTGGGATTTTAGTTTCTTGTGCCCTTCAGTGTGAACTGGAGATCATTAGATAAATATTAAATGACCTGCCTTTGAATTTTATGCAAAGCTGACGATATTTTCTTATTTGTTTGTTTGTTTGTGTGTGTGTGTGTGTGTGTGTGTGGTGTGTGTGTTCTGTCTGTTATATAATAAATGTGGAGGTAGAAATTACTTGGTTTGCGCATTTCTAGAAGGTGGTAGACTTGAAACTTGAGTGATTGCTTTGGTTAGCCCCTTACCGTCCTCTCACTGATTAATTGCCCCTCAGATTTTCCAGAAACTTTAGTCAAACCTATTTCATATGGGACAGAACTGAGGATCTGGGTGGCAAGGGTGGAGGAGTGGACATTCAGCTTTTCTCCCCAGTATCTTGACAGGGATAAGGAAGAGGTGGACAACCTGACATTAAAAGTAATTTTCCAGCTGGGTGTGGTGGTACACGCCTTTAATTGCAGCACTGTAGAGGCAGGTGGATCTCTGTGAGTTCAAGGCCAGCTGGGCTACATAGTTCCAGGACAGCTGGGGCTATAAAGGAGACCCTGTTCTCAAAAAGAAAAAATAAATTGGGCAATGTGTGGTGGCAACACCTTTAATCCCAGCACCTTTGGGAGGCAGAGGCAGGCGGATCTCAGTGAGTTCAGCCAGCCCAGGCTACAGAGTGAGCTTCAGGCCAGCTGGGACTAAAGGGAGACCCTGTCTCAAAAATGCCAAAAGAAAAAGACAAAAAATAAATAAAATTTTCCTCTGACTTCCTATTGCCAGTTCTCTACAGAGTTGAGAAACTGGAAGACTCTGGGAGCTCTCTGTTGCTATAGCTCATGACTCTCCTTTCAATAAAGGTTTTTTTTTTTTTTTTGGTCTTTTGAGACAGGGTTTCCCTGTAGCCGCCCAGCTGTCCTGGAATTCGCTCTGTAGCCCAGGTTGGGCCTTGAACTCACAAAGATCGCCTGCCTCTGCCTCCAAGTGCTAGGATTAAAAGTGTGCGCCACACGGCCCGGATTCAATAAAGATTTAACTCTATCAGAAAATTCTTTTAGGCTACGATTGTAGAGATGACTATGATTAAATGGCATCTTTAGCTCAATAAAATCATAATTCTATTTAACATTTGAATATACAGTTGTGTGAGTGCTTCTTAATGTTTTTCTTTGAACAGGTGGTTTTAGTAATTGGTTCTCAAAGTTTGAAGGAGAGATTTGGGGCGGGGGGAGAGCTTGTCTAATTCCCCCAAGTCTTAACTTTCATTAAATAGTTATTAGGGAAAAAAATCCTAGCTTATATCTATGTATGTTCATCTATATGTCTCTGTGTATATAAAGAGAACATATACCCACAGACACAGTATATACATAGTTCATCCTCAAGGAAGAAAAGATACAGTGGGGACTGAGGACAAGGAAGGAAGTGTACAGAAGATCCAGGTCTCCCAGCCCAATTCTCTAATTTATATACCTTTTTAGGCCCTGCTTTTCCATGACTTCTCTTTTCCATGACACTGTTGGCTTGGTCAGTACCCTAATTTGGTTTCTATTGCTGTGAGTAAAGCACCTATCACCAAAACTATACCTGAGGCAGAAAGGGAGTCTGTTTGACTTAGAGTTCAGCGTCCATCATCAAGAGAAGCCAGACAGAAGCGGAACCTGGAAGCAGAACTGAACAGACATGGACAGAAGAATCTGCTTACTACCTTGCTCCATCTGGCCTGTGCTCACCTGCCTTTCTTATACAATGCATGACTACCTGCCTAGGTGTGGCACTGCCCAATCAGTTAGCAATTAAGAAAATACCCCACAGACATGGCCACAGGCCAAAGCGTGGAAGCAACGTCTCAGCTGAGTTTCCATCTTTCCAGGTGTGTCAAGCTGAACAAACTGAAACTGTCTGCACAGGCAGGTACTTGTTACATGGTTTGTGGCAGAGATTTGGTTAAATTAAAAACCTTGGCATTTCCAGGGATTGACAAATGACCTGCTGCTCTTGTATTATGATAACATTTATTATACATTTACTATTTTGTTTTGAGGCAGGGTCTCATACAGTAGGGCTGCAATCACTATTTACTGTTACTAGTAGACCAGAGGCTTTGAACTTCTTTTTTTTTTTTTTTTTTTGGTCTTTTTGAGACAGGGTCTCCCTGTAGCCCTAGCTGTCCTGGAACTCACTCTGTAGACCAGGCTGGCCTTGAAACTCACAAAGATCCACCTGCCTCTGCCTCCCAAGTGCTCGGATTAAAGGCGTGCGCCACCACGCCTGGCAGCCTTGAACTTCTGATCCTTCTGCTAATAACCTCCTGAGTGCTGGGATTATAGGGTTATATTACTATGCCCATATAAAAAATAAATATATATATTATTTTGCTGGGCTCATAAGATATTTATTTGCACAAAAGATATTGGGTTTGCAGGTTCCTTCTAATAGGTTCACAAGTTCAAAATCCATGGTCTATGACTAATGTTATACAGATTGGGGTTCATGCATGAAAGTTTATAGTTTTATTTAAAATCAGAGGCGCTGTGTCAACACATTGTTAAAGCCAAGACACAGTATTTCCAATTTCTGCTTAACTGAGTCTTAGATAAGCAGAGTAAAACATTCTTTAGACCTTATGACTTATGGTTGATTTTTTTATTCTGCTTAGTTTAGTGCTCATAAATGTCTTGATAAATGCAGACAGAGATCATGTTTCTGTCGCGAAAGAGTTTTATGTGTGGACTGTAGTTAATATGATAGGTGAAACCTTCCCTGTAGTTGTACATGTCTCTTTTGTGAGACATCCAGTGATTATACAGTGTTGAGTAGTCACAAAAACATCTCTGCCTTTGTGAGCTTAAAATTGAGTTAAACATAAACAGGTAGAAAAGTGCCGAGTCCAGCTCCAGGTGGTTTCAGGACCTGAAGAGGGTGAGTGCAGGAGCGGAACGAATCAGAGTCAGGACACTGCGTTTTTCTTTATTTGAGGCTCTGAGAGTGATGAGCTCTCGGGATGACTCATGTGGAGAATGCACTCTGAAGGTCTCTCAGGCTTCAGGGTTTATTTATACTCCCTAATTCTAGTACAAATTACACAACTATGCTAATTAAAATAATTCATGCTTCTCATTAAATATCTTTTCCGATAGATCATATTTGTATTATATTTTATTACAAGGATATGCAAGAACAGATAGCAAAAGGCAGGTATTGCTGTTGTCAACATCAGCATGTTCTCTATAAATTTAACATTTTCTTTTTGAGTAGATAATTTTCTGAGAGTTCTGTTCAACCCTAAAGTTTACAGATTACAGGGTACATGGGTGTTACAGGGTCCATGAGCATGTTGACTTTTCTCACAGCTCTGAGACCTTTTACGAGTTACTTTCTTTCATCTATATACAGGAGTCCATGGTTTGGGGTCTTTGGGGGGTAGAACTGATTTTCTTAATTCTTTATTTTTTTTTGCTGTAGCCCAATCCTGTAGCAGACATAACTGACTTTTCTCAGAATTAAATCTTTCCTTTTTTTTTTTTTTTTTGTTTTTTTTTTTTTGTTCTATAATGCCATAATAATGTCCAAGAATCTGAGTGAATAGTAAGATTTAATTATGGGAAAAGTCAATTATGTCTGCTACAGGGATTGGGTACAGCAAAAAAGAATAAAAGAATCAGAAAATCAGTTGCTACCCATCAAAGACCCCAAACCATGGACTCCTGTATATAGATGAAAGAAAGTAACTCGTAAAAGGTCTCAGAGCTGTGAGAAAAGTCAACATGCTCATGGACCCTGTAACACCCATGTACCCTGTAATCTGTAAACTTTAGGGTTGAACAGAACTCTCAGAAAATTATCTACTCAAAAAGAAAATGTTAAATTTATAGAGAACATGCTGATGTTGACAGAATACCTGCCTTTTGCTATCTGTTTTGCTTCCTTGTAAAAAATATAATCACAAATATGATTATTCTGGAAAAATATTTAATGAAAAGACATGAATCGATTTTAATTAGCATAGTTGTGTAATTTGTACTAGAATTAGGGAGTATAAATAAACCCTGAAGCCTGAGAGACCTTCAGAGTGCATTCTCCACATGAGTCATCCCGAGAGCTCATCACTCTCAGAGCCTCAAATAAAGAAAAACGCAGTGTCCTGACTCTGATTCGTTCGCTGCTCCTGCACTCACCCTCTTCAGGTCCTGAACCCATCTGGAGCTGGACTCCGGCACTTTTCTACCTGTTTATGTTTTTAACTCAATTTTAAGCTCACAAAGGCAGAGATGTTTTTGTGACTACTCAACACTGTATAATCACTGGATGTCTCACAAAGAAGACATGTACAACTACAGGGAAGGTTTCACCTATCATATTAACTACAGTCCACACATAAAACTCTCTGGTCAAGAAACATGATCTCTGTCTGCATTTATCAAGACATTTATGAGCACTAAACTAAGCAGAATAAAAAAATCAACCATAAGTCAAAGGTCTAAAGAATGTTTACTCTGCTTATCTAAGACTCAGTTAAGCAGAAATTGGAAATACTGTGTCTTGGCTTTACAATGTGTTGACACAGTCGCCTCTGATTTTAAATAAAACTATAAACTTTCATGCATGAACCCCAATCTGTATAACATTAGTCATAGACCATGGATTTTGAACTTGTGAACCTATTAGAAGGAACCTGCAAACCCAATATCTTTTGTGCAAATAAATATCTTATGAGCCCAGCAAAATATATATATTTATTTTTATATGGGCATAGTAATATAACCCTATAATCCCAGCACTCAGGAGGTTATAGCAGAAGGATCAGAAGTTCAAGGCTGCCAGGCGTGGTGGCGCACGCCTTTAATCCGAGCACTTGGGAGGCAGAGGCAGGTGGATCTTTGTGAGTTCAAGGCCAGCCTGGTCTACAGAGTGAGTTCCAGGACAGCTAGGGCTACAGGGAGACCCTGTCTCAAAAAGACCAAAAAAAAAAAAAAAAAAAGAAGTTCAAGGCTGTCTCTGAGTTACACAGTAAAGTGGATGTCAGTCTAAACTACATGGGACCCTGCCTCAAAACAAAATAGTAAATGTATAATAAATGTTATCATAATACAAGAGCAGCAGGTCATTTGTCAATCCCTGGAAATGCCAAGGTTTTTAATTTAACCAAATCTCTGCCACAAACCATGTAACAAGTACCTGCCTGTGCTAGACAGTTTCAGTTGTCAGCTTGACACACCTGGAAAGATGGAAACTCAGCTGAGACGTTGCTTCCACGGCTTTGGCCTGTGGCCATGTCTGTGGGGTATTTTCTTAATTGCTAACTGATGTGGGCAGTGCCACACCTAGGCAGGTAGTCATGCATTGTATAAGAAAGCAGACTGAGCACAGGCCAGATGAGCAAGCTAGTTGTAAGCAATGTTCCTCCATGGTCCATGCTTCAGTTCCTGTCACCAGCCTCCTGTCTGGCTTCTCTTGATGATGGACTGTGAACTCTAAGTCAAACAGACCCTTTCTGCCTCAGGTTAGTTTTGGTCAGAGTGCTTTATCACAGCAATAGAAACCAAATTAGGGTACTGACCAAGCCAACAGTGTCATGGAAAAGAGAAGTCATGGAAAAGCAGGGCCTAAAAAGGTATATAAATTAGAGAATTGGGCTGGGAGACCTGGATCTTCTGTACACTTCCTTCCTTGTCCTCAGTCCCCACTGTATCTTTTCTTCCTTGAGGATGAACTATGTATATACTGTGTCTGTGGGTATATGTTCTCTTTATATACACAGAGACATATAGATGAACATACATAGATATAAGCTAGGATTTTTTTCCCTAATAACTATTTAATGAAAGTTAAGACTTGGGGGAATTAGACAAGCTCTCCCCCCGCCCCAAATCTTCCTTCAAACTTGAGAACCAATTACTAAACCACCTGTTCAAAGAAAACATTAAGAAGCACTCACACAACTGTCATATCAAATGTTAAATAGAATTTGTATTGAGCTAAAGATGCCATTTAATCATAGTCATCTCTACAATCGTAGCCTAAAAGAATTTTCTGATAGAGTAAATCTTTATTGAATCCGGGCGTGGTGGCGCACACTTTTAATCCTAGCACTTGGGAGGCAGAGGCAGGCGGATCTTTGTGAGTTCAAGGCCAACCTGGGCTACAGAGCGAATTCCAGGACAGCTGGGCGGCTACAGGGAAACCCTGTCTCAAAAAGACCAAAAAAAAAAAAAAAACCTTTATTGAAAGGAGAGTCATGAGCTATAGCAACAGAGAGCTCCCAGAGTCTTCCAGTTTCTCAACTCTGTAGAGAACTGGCAATAGGAAGTCAGAGGAAAATTTTATTTATTTTTTGTCTTTTTTCTTTTTGGCATTTTTGAGACAGGGTCTCCCTTTAGTCCCAGCTGGCCTGAAGCTCACTCTGTAGCCTGGGCTGGCTTGAACTCACTGAGATCCGCCTGCCTCTGCCTCCCAAGTGCTGGGATTAAAGGTGTGCACCACCATGCCCAATTTATTTTTTCTTTTTGAGACAGGGTCTCCTTATAGCCCCAGCTGTCCTGGAACTATGTAGCCCAGGCTGGCCTTGAACTCACAGAGATCCACCTGCCTCTACAGTGCTGCAATTAAAGGCGTGTACCACCACACCCAGCTGGAAAAATTACTTTTAATGTCAGGTTGTCCACCTCTTCCTTATCCCTGTCAAGATACTGGGGAGAAAAGCTGAATGTCCACTCCTCCACCCTTGCCACCCAGATCCTCAGTTCTGTCCCATATGAAATAGGTTTGACTAAAGTTTCTGGAAAATCTGAGGGGCAATTAATCAGTGAGAGGACGGTAAGGGGCTAACCAAAGCAATCACTCAAGTTTCAAGTCTACCACCTTCTAGAAATGCGCAAACCAAGTAATTTTCTACCTCCACATTTCATATTAACAGACAAGAACACACACACACACACACACACACACACACACAAACAAACAAACAAATAAGAAAATCTGCTCAGCTTTGCATAAAATTCAAAGGGCAGGTCATTTAATATTTATCTAATGATCTCCAGTTCACACTGAAGGGCACAAGAACTAAAATCCCAGTGTTTTCTCTTCTGACAATCAGAGAAAGCTCATTTTAATAGCATAGTCATTTCTTCCTTAACTCTTAGAAAGGCTCCAGATTCCAAGCATGTAATGCTTCTAGTTGGGAAAAACTAAAAAGTGCAAGTTATCTAGCTGTGATGGTGAATTTTAATGGTCGAGTTACCACAAGGAAAAATCACCAGGAAAACGAGTCTCAACGAGGCACTTCCTAGATTAGGTTGGCTGTGGGTGTACCTGTAAGGGACTTTTCTTAATTGGTTGAGGTGGAAATACCTGCTCTGAATGTGGGTGGCACCATTTCATGGGCTGGGCCCTGAACAGAGTGAAAGTAAAAACAGCAAGCTGAGCAAGCAGCACGCAGGCCTCTCTCTGCTCTGGACTGGATGTCACTAGCTGCTCTGCATTTCTGCCTTGACTTCTCCACGACTGCAACCTGGGACTGTAAGCCTCCTAGAATGGGAGGCACTTCTTCCAGATTAGTTTAGGTTAAGTAAGGTAAACAGAAATTAGGCACATACCGTATCCCATGCCCTACGGTCTCTAAGCCACTACAAACATTTCCTGACAAAACTTAAATGGAATGAAAATCATTCTGTGTGCACTGTTTCTATTCTTCCTCCTTGTGATTGTCAATTTCATGTGTTGACTCAACTAGGCCATGGAAATCCCAGATATTTGGCCATTCTCAGTATTTTTGCAGTGGTATTTTTGAGTGAAATTAATGTTTGAATCAGTAGGCTAAAAGTGGTACATTGTCCTTATAGTCCAATCAGCTGAAAACCCAGTAGAACAACAAGGCTGCTCTCATGTAAGAGAGAACTTTAGTTTCATCTACCTGAGTGTTTAAGCTGGGAGATCAGTCTTTCCTACCTGTTGGACTAGAATGAAGACATCAGCTGTCCTTGGGTCTACTGGTTTTCAAACTAGAATATATTCTGCTAGCTCAGGTCTTCAAACTCTAGCTGGAATGACACTGACTGCTCTCCTAGATTTCGAACTGGCTCAGTGAAGATCTTAGGGCTGCCTAGTCTTCCACAATGCATGAGCCAATTTCTTTCTTTCTTCTTTCCTTTCTTTCCTTCCTTCCTTTCTTTCCTTTCTTTTTTTTTTTTTTTTTTTTTTTTTTTTTTTTTTGGATGTTTTTGAGATCAGAGTCTCCCTGTGGCCCCAGCTGACCTGGAACTAGCCCTGTAGACCAGACTGGCCTTAAATTCACAGAGATCCACCTGGCTCTGCCTCCTTTGCTGGGATTAAAGGCATGTGCCACCACACCTGGCTTAAAGATGGTTCTTAGCCACCATGTGGGTGCTGGGAGTCGAACCTGGGTCCTCTGCAAGAGCAGAAGGTGCTCTTAACCACTGAGCCATTTCTTCTGCCTGAGCCAATTTCTTATAATAAACCTTTCTATATCATCCTATTGGTTCTGTTTTTCTGAAGAACTCTAATTCCTTAACATAAATTAACCTGGAAGTCTGAGACAGGAACACTATAACTTGAAATAACTCTAGGGAACAGCAAAATAAACCTTATGTCCTCTATCAGAGTCATCACAAGGCAGGAGGGAGAGAAAACTGAAGGTAACTTGGTCTGTTTTCTCTACTGTGCATTAGAGAGCAGAGCCATACGCAGCACTTTGTTTCCATGTTTTGTGAAATTACTCAGCTCCTTTCTGGTTCTAGTCCTCCAGCTGTAACTAAAATTGCAACTCCTGTCTTGGCATCTCCACACACTAGCAAGCAGATAAAAGTTTCCAAGCTCTCACAATTTTTCTGAGACAGCTGATGTTTTACTTGAAAACTATAATGTGCTTCAACTTTAACACAGCCTTTCTTCATGTAAATGCCAACCGATTATTTGTAACACACCTCCCACTTGCCCTCATTCTCCTCTCAATCCAAAAACCAGTGTGTATTCTCAGACTATATTTTAGGTGCTAACCACAATAAACAGATTATCTTCCTCCAAAGAAACAATCTTTACAGAGGTAGAATATCAGAAAACATCTTTCAGGGCTGGAGAGATGGCCCAGAGGACCCGAGTTCGATCCCCAGCACCCACATGGCGGCCAAGAACTGTCTGAAATTCCAATTCCAGTTCCAGGGGAATCCGAGACCCTCTTCTGACCTCCACGGCATTTCGCCACCCGGGTGCACAAACCTGCATGCAGACAGTACATTTGTACACATACAGAAATAAATAAAATAAAAAATTTTTAACAAAAGAAAACATCTTTCATTCCCCCTAGGCTAGCTAAATCACATATGGCCCCATTTTGGAGGAAATGGGGATGGAACCTAGGTCCTTATTCATACTAAGCGACTGCCCTTCCACTAAGCAATGTCCCTAGCCTCTTTTTATTTTGAGACAGTCTCAGTAAGTGGTCCAAGCTGGCTTTGATTTCATTCTGTAGCCCAGGCAGGCCTTCAAATTGTGACCCTCCTACCTCAGCCTCCCAAACAGCTGAGATTCCAGCTTGAGCCCCAGGATCAGCTGCTGAATCATACCCTTTTACTGGAACCTTTAGAGGCAGGCCACTCCCCCATTTTTTTTTCCCTCCTCAACTTCTTCAGCCTCTACCAAATTACAAAGACATCTTTAAGTGTACTCTCACCCCCAAATTAGAGTGTGACTGATGGGTCAACAAAACTGGGGAAGTACTCCTAGTCAAGAAAAAGCCTCATCAACAGTAGTGCTCTTGTTCTGATCACCCTAAGCCATGAAAGGCTGACATCACCCACAGATGGAAGTACATGCAATGTCTCTGCCCTTTTTGGTACACCAACAGCTGTTACATGTCTCATTGTATCCTTCTGTGACTTTAAAGTTCCAACAACATTCTTGACATTCTTCATTTATTCAACTTTAAACACTTAAAGAACACACGTATGGGCACTGTTAGAGTAAGGTCTACCTTTCCCAGACTAAGTTGTGTTGGGCATGATTACATTAATCAGTTTGAGTCCAAGTACAACTAGAATTGAGCAGAATGGGAACGTTTCAGACATGAAAAATAGGCTTTACAAATTAAACAAGACAATACAAAATTTCAACTTCTAAATAACAATGAATTACCAAAAACAGTGAAGTGGCCATAGAAGCAGTAATAAAGTAATCCTATCTCTATGAAGGAAATTATTTTAAAGTCCCTAGTACAAAAGGCAGTAAACAATGAATTGGGAAGAGTCATTAAAATGTGCCAAGACTAAAGATTTCAAACATCTGTCTTTCTGTATCTATATGCTGCCCAACTGGTTGCCAAAATGGAACCAGAATCAGATTCCTACTACTGAAGACAAAGACGTGCCATGTTGGTTTTTAGGGAAACTATACTTCGTGAAGAGGTCTTTAAAATTAAAATAAGAAAAATCAAAGTGTACAATGACTGGACACTTTTTCCTTCTCATTGTAATCTGATTTGATCTCTGAAGATAAGACTATTTTGTCTTATGTCATCAGTTGAGTCTAATTCCAGAATTATTCCTACCTTGCTAATATGGCCGAGATGTTCTTGTACAACTAGGACAAAAATATTTTATCTAGAAGGATCTCAGGGCTCTGGTTCCTCTGTATTTATGGCAAAATACACTAATGGTAGGACAGAGATTAGAGGAGGAGGTAGAGACACCCATTACAAGACAACATGACAGCAGAACCCTAGCTAGACTTGAAGGAATCAATTCTATTCAGGCAGGAGCAAACTGACATAAGTTTCACACTTATAAAATTATCACTCTGAAAATTAGGAACAAAGAGGCATTTGGTTGTAGATACAATACCATCTGTAGGTCCTAACTTTAAATTTAGAGAAGAAATACACTCATTGCATCATTATTATGGTTTGGGGTTTCTTACATGATTCCTAAGTCACTATTTTTTGTTGTTTAGTTTTGATACAATTTATAGCTATGGTAAGAAGACTAGCAGAGGCTCAGGTGTCATCTTTAAGTTTCAGAAAGTCCATCGGTCATGTAGTTGGCTGCCATTGCTAAATCTGGTGCTTGCAGAGGCCTCAGAGCTCTGGGTTTGCCGAGTAGAGTCTTCACCATTCAAGCTCTTCCTACATACAGGGCATGTGTCATGCTGAAACAAAAAGATAACAATTCACATAAAAAGCCTGACCTGAGAAGCTATGAGTACTAAACACTTAAGAAATCCTAAAATCAGCTGGGCATGGTGAAGCACACCTTTAGTCCCAGTGCTTAGGAGGCAGAGGCAGATAGATCTCTATGATACTGAGGCCAGCCTGGTCTACATATCAAGTTCCAGGTCAGCTGGGGCTACAGGGAGACCTTGTCTCAAAAGACCAAACCAAAATAAAAATGTTTAAAGGGGGGAAAAAAAACACCCTAAAGGGAATGGTTCCTGAAGAACAACACCTAAGGATGATCCCTGGCCTCCACGAAAACACACTCATGCATGCGTACACGTGTGCACATTCACACCTCTCCCCCCACCCCCCCACAAACACACACACACACACACACACACACACATATATATATTATATATATATATAATTATATCTATATATATATAATGACTTAAGGGCACTTGTCCTAACATTGTATGAGGCCCTAAACTCAATCTGAATACTGCCCCCCAAAACTAATGACTTGACAACTAAAAAGACAAAGAACCCACTGGGCTCCAAGATATGACACCAAGATATGTCCTGAATAGAATTTTAAGCTGAACTGACAGAATTCTAGGTCAGGAAATTAATAAAAGCTAACACATAATACGAAACAAAACTAACTATAAATAGTGACCCTCAACGAAGCTACGCATAATTTTTCTTTAAAGGACAGAAAATAAATATTTTAGGCTTTGCAGGCTACATCAACTCTGCTGCAACAATTTAACTCTGCCCAGGCAGCACATAAATGGACATACAAAATCTATAAACAAGTAACTATAGGGTAGAGAGATGGCTCAGTGGTTAAGAGAAATGACTGCTCTTGCAGAGGACCCAGGTCAATCCCAAGCACCCACATGGCAGCTAACAAACTGTCCTAACTCCAGTTCCAAGGGGATCTGATGCCTTTTCTTGACCTCCACGGGCATTGCATGAACAAGGTGCACTTATGTACAAATGGGCAATATAAGCCGGGCGTGGTGGCGCACGCACTTTAATCCCAACGGAGGCAGAGGCAGGGCAGGCGGATCTTTGTGAGTTCAAGGCCAGCCTGGTCTTCCAGGACAGCTGGGGCTACAGGGAAGACCCTGTCTCAAGACCAAAAAAAAAAAAAAAAAAAACAAATGGGCAATATACTCACATATAAAAACTAAAACAAAATTAAAAAAAAATTTTTTTAAAGTAACTATAGCCGTGTTTCAAAAAAGAATTTAAAAAACCAAACCTTCTTTTACAAAACCTCGTAGCACACCACATGGCCCCTGTGTACAGCTTTCTATCCCATTTACAAGAGTTCCAAAGAGCTAATACTCTAAAACAATGGTGGAATCGACCAGGATTTATGGGACTAGAATCTGGTCTATATTGCACAGTTGCTTCATCACAGATAAGAGCTGGCTATACTCACCAGTTCTAACCATGGCACAATACAGCTGCTATGAAAGAAGTGATTGCAAGGTAACTGCCGGACTTCCTCTTCAACTGTGTAATCTTCTTTGCATACTGGACATTCTAAACTCATATCTGTTGAAGAAGGAATGTGTTTTAAAGTAAACAAGCCAGAGTTAGTGACAGTGCACCCCTGTACTCCCAGCACTGGGGATGCAGAAGCATGGAAGGTTCAAGACTAACCTGGGTTACAGAGTCTGTCTCAAAAACACAGAAGAAAAAAACAAAATCTAACCTGATATCTCTAACAACCCAAGAAATGCATAATAAAAGAAAAGACAGAGAGAGAAAGAGAGAAATTGTATACAAATGGCAAGCAAACAGATTTTTATTTCAAAATGTACACAGGGAAATAAATAGGGCCAACTCCAATAGTTCTAATAGGAATCATATAATGGGCCCACTTTTTTGTTCTGTTTTTGAGACAGGGTCTCCCTATAGCCTCAGCTGGCCTCAATCTCACAAGAGATCTACCCTGCCTCTGCCTCCCAACTGCTGGGACTAAAGGTATGCACCACCATGCCCAGTTAGACCCATTTTTAATGTTACAAGTTGGAATAATTAGGCTCTTGGGCCAGAGAGATGGCATAGCTTCCTACCAAGACCTGAGTTCAATCCCTGAAATTCGCATAGGAGAGAGATGACTCCAACAAGGCTTATTTATCTATTAAATAAAACAGAAAAACACCTTCCCCAATATGTGATAACCTCTGATGGCCAGTATCTGTTCTGGAAACAGTGGTAACCTGTGATCCATAACCAAACGACTCATCTCAGCCATTTTATACTGTTCTTTATACTGCATTTTTCCTTACCATGCTCTTTTTTAGCGTGGCTGTCTTAAAATCCTCTAAAGAAGTTGTTCATTAAAAGCTGTACCAGGCTGGAGAGATGGCCTAGTGGTTAAGAGTGCCGACCACTCTTAAAGAGGACCCGGGTTCGATCCCCAGCATCCACATGGCGGCCAAGAACTGTCTGAAACTCCAATTCCAGGAGAACTCCAGTTCCAGGGGAATCTGACACCCTCTTCTGACCTCCGCGGCATTGCACGACACGGGTGCACAAACTTGCATGCAGACAGTACATTCATACACATACATAAATAAATAAAATTAATAAAAAAAAATTTTAAGCCGTACCAGGGGGCTGGAGAGAACATTCAGCAGTTAATGGCACTGCCTACTCTTACAGAGGACCTGGGTTCGGTTCCCAGCACCTACATGGAAGCTAACAAGCATATGTAACTCTAGTTCCCGGGGATCTTATGCCCTCTTCTGGCCCCTTTGGGTGAATTTATATACATGCAGGCAAAACATTCATAAACATAGAAATTAATTGAACTTCTAAATTTATCCTTTCCTTTCCATCAGCATGGCTACCATCACTGGAAACCCACCTGGACTGCAGCAATAGTGTTCTTAATCCATCAGTCTCAATCTCTCTCTCTATCTCTCCTCTCTCTCTTTCTCTCCCTCCCTCCCTCTCTCCCTCCTTCTTACTCTATTTAACATATTACTTTCATATGAACCTTCCTAAGATCACTTAAACTCCCTCATCCTCCATTTCAAGACCCACAAAACTCTTCTTTAGGAAGAATGAACCAATTTTAAGAACATCAGAATATGCCAGGCATGGTGGCACAGGCCTTTAGTCTCAGCATTCAGAGCCAGGTAGATCTTTATGAGCTCAAGGCCAGCCCTGTCTGCATAGTGAGTCCCAGGCCAGCTGGGGTTACAAGGAGATTCTGTCTCAGAAAAAGCAAAACAAACAAACAAAAAAACGCATGAGTGTGTGCATGAACACTAAAGGTAGAGCCTTGTTGTTGAAAACCTTGTGGCTACAAGAGAAGTTTCAAGATGTTTTAGGTAGTAGACACATTTTATACATTTAAAACAATGTCTCTATTTACCTAACTGCACCTGACACACTGTGAATCAGATGCCTAGCCTCTTGTTTGTTCTTACCCTTTCCCTAAGGTCAGTAGCATGGCTCAACACTATTTTCAACACTTTTTACATTTTTAATGAGTTTTGTTTCTAGTAAGTTCTTGTATTGATTAGAATCAAGATTTATATATACCTGTACCTCGCTATTTCCAATGGGACCTAAAAAAGAGGGATCGGAACTGCTCAGGAAGTAGCTGCTGGTTAATCTTTTGAAGGAACAGGTACCTCCCATATTTGGCACCATCAGGAATTTTAGAGGACTGCAGATTCACCAGAAGTCTTTTGGTATAGAAGGTACTAAAATTTTGAACAGAAGTCATAGAATGACAAAATAAATATGAAAACAAACTTACCAACTTGTTCCTGAGTTACTGTCACTGTTGGAAGAGATGTGATCTTTTCCTTGTCAGCTGGAGGAGGACCTGTGTTTTCCAGCTGTCCTAAAAGCTACAAAAAGAAAGAGAAAAAGAAGTAGTGCTAGACATCTCAATAACTCTAGAGAGGGAGCTGTTCCACCTAAGAACAAACAATGCAGATATTAAAAATGTTAGTTGCTCTTAACTTCTGCAAGGCTCTGAGAGACTTGGATTTCCCCTTTTCTGGCACTGTCTCAGAGTGACATCACTAAAAGCCATAATTATGAGATAGGTGCATAATTGAAAGGCCCACCTTTGGGCACAAACCAAATTTAGGGTACCAATTTTATTCAGGTTATGATAACCTGAATAAAATTACAACTTAATAAAATGCAATATTTAGGCCAGGAGTGGTGGTGCGCACCTTTAATCCTAGCACTTGGGAGGCAGAGGCAGGCGGATCTTTGTGAGTTCACGGATAGCCTGGTCTACATAGCAAGTTCCAGGACACTGGGGCTACAGGGAGACCCTGTCTCAAAAAGATAAAAAAAAAAAAAAAGCAATTATTTAACTAGTTCAATTTTTTTATTCTGCCAGAAGGAAGAAAGGGGTACATGAAAAGCAGCAAAAAAATAAGAAACAAATCAATTACTGCCTACAACAGGAGTTGGAAATAAAAAACATGCTTTCTAGTCTCAGCAGTCCATGCTAGAAATGAAAAACCAATTAAGATAAAATGAAATAAACAAGTGCAAGCAACTACACATGGCCGGGAAATGTCTTTTCTCTGCTTCCTTCCCCTACTTTGCTCCATCTAGCAAAGGTCCCTGCTTCAATGTGTGAAACCCTAATTTTCTGTGAAGCATTTGTTTATTATTGTATACTATTTGTTATAAGAGGTCTTTACTTCCTCTAGGAGTAAAATCATCTTCTAGAAATCGACTTGGGTCTGGGAGGTACATGTATACTGTGCCAAGCCCATAACCCATTTATCCATTTAATAAACCTGGAAACCTGAAAGTTCCAAAATATTAGTGAAATCAGAGTGACTGCCATTTCAGAAAGTAGCAGAAGGAATGCAGGAAGCCTGTGGAACCATGAGACGCACTGAATAGATGCCCTTGAAAGGCAGCTCCTCACCTGTGTTACAATGGCATCAAGCCCTGTCTGACCCCAGGCATAATCCCCAGGATTGGAGTGCAGCATTCCGCTCCTATACATGAGATGAGACAGACAGTATTAGGTGAGGTGACCAGGCTCCGTCTTCATGAGGGGTGGGAGGAGCACTAGTAAAGGGATAATATTCTCTGGGGCTGAAAAGCCATTAGTCTTCTAGAACCAAGAGGTAAAGAAATTCTCTGTATCTGCAAGGCCAAGCAGATTATTTAAAGACTGCTTTTATTCTCAACAAATTTAACTGGAACAAAATGTAATGCCATCTAAAATAAAATGTCACACATGACACATCAGAGCAAAAAGAGTGGCTCAATGCCTGTGAGTTAAGAAAAGTTTCTCTGGGCTGGCCACAATCTATAGCAGATTTCCCTCATTCAAAGACTGCACGTGGTCCTGGTCCTTCTAGTGCAGAAGCAGCCACAGCAGTCTCTCTGAATTATAACTCAGAACACTTACAACAGGGACTTAGCAGAACCTCTTTTTTGGTGCTGCTGGTGTAATACCTTGGATAACAAAGGTTCAGACTCCATATAGATCATATTAAAAGAAGCTAGAGGCTAGAAAATGGGCTAAGTGTGGGAAAGAACTGAGGTCTCTCTGAGCAGAAAATCCTTTGGTAGCAAAGTTAGAAACTGCACATAATTGTCTAGGAAAGAAGATGCTCAAAAAGAAGACATTCTATCTTTAATTCCTACCATACATGAGTGTTACTCTGGTATTGGATTATGTAGAGTCTTGTTTCTCTGACAAACCTTCTTGCTTCAGAAAAAGAAAAATATTTTCAACTTCAGAAATTCTTAAAAGAATAAAATCTTCCTGTATGGTCCATATGGAAAGCTTGCAAAGCAGATACCAAACCTGGCAGAAACTATCTCATTCCCCACCTCAACACACTCCTCAAATCAAAATAGAAAAAGAACCAGGCATATCCATGACTCAAACAGCTTAGAGGACCGGAATAGCCACCCTGAGCTTGAACAATAAAAAATTCTGGTTAAGTTTGGACTCAGCAAACAATGTAGTACAGCGTCCCAGTCACATCTACATATGTGTATAGTTTTTCTTTCTCCCTGGTACAGAAAGGATGGATCTAAAATGATGCTACTCAGAATAATAAGAGAAACAAAAAATAGTTACTTACCAAGAAAAAGGATATGGGGATCCAGGAATTGCAGAATTTGCAAAGAATCCTGCAAAGATCTGTTGTATTATTCTGTTAATGGAGGGAAAAAATGAGATAAGCAATACACGGAAATACTTAACAAATAATCATGGCTGACTGATCACCAACTAATACTCTAAACCACAATAGCTTTCCACTAATTATTACACAAAAGTTAGCACCAGAAACTGGTTTGCTGCCTGCTTTGTATCATTCTATTACTGCTTTCTTTGTTAGTTCTGCCATTTTATGGATTAACGATATTTCTGTGAATTCAGCTGAAAAAAGACTTGATATCATGATGCAGTTTTCAAACTATTTTCATTGGATCTCTGACACCAATGTGAGGAAAGGTTTTAAGATCTTGACCTGGAGAAACCTCCCTTCAAGTTGGTCAAGTTGGTCAGGGTAGTCCAAGAGACTCCCTAAAATAACATAGGCTATTGCCTATGCTCTTGATTGTCTCCCAGAACTTGAAGGTGAGACCCTGTTGCTGAAGACAGGGCATATTTTGGAAACAGCACTTGGAGCAACGGAGCTGGAATAACAGAGCTGGAAGTGCCCTGGAAGCCTCCTCCCTGGAGACGAGCTCTCATACTTTCAGAGGAGACCACTATGCTACCTGCTAAGGAGAAAATCAATCAGTGATCCAATCACGGCTTTAAAGCCTCATACCTGCAGCAAACTATACTGGTGCAGTAGTGACACTTTTATCTTGGGGATAATCATCGGCTATCTAATTGGACTTAAAGCCCACTCAACAGAAGGGAACTCATGTGTGGTACTATAAACATAACCAAATACACGTGGCTGGAGACATCATAGATCTCAGGGAAAACCCAAAGGCTGTCACATCTCTAGACATATGTAATTTCTTACTGTATGCTAAATATGTATCCTTATATTTACAGACAAGTATACTTGTCACCACTCATCAAAGAAGCTTCTTTCGGAAACAAATGGAGACTGTTAACAGAGTTCCACAACTGGTCAAACACAGAAAGTAAGTGGTCTATGAGATGTCCAGCCTTAAATGACACATCTACAATGGAACCTCTACATCTAAGGCTTACAGAATACAGCAGAACAGGAAGTAGAGAAATACTCATGGATCTCTTAAATCTCACCAGTGAAGCTTCCTTATGCAACAGAGGACAATGAACACATAAGGAGACAACTGGCCAAAATGTAGAGAATAAGAGACTGCAGAGTGCATGTCCCTGGATAGGACTCCTATATTAAATCTCACCAAACCAGGGTTCAGGGACCATTGTGGAAAAGGGAGCAGAAAGATTCTAAGAGCTAGGGGTAGTGGATTACCACATGGAAACAGTTTTCCAGGAAGCTGGGAACTTGTTCATATGAGCTTACATCAATGGTGACAAACATGCACAAGTCCCATGCAAACTCAAACCAGACAAAAACCCAGCAGAGAACTGGGGAAATTGGCAGGAGGCCCCAACCTTAGCCGAGGAACTACTGGCAGCTGATCACTGCTGAGTGACAGTTTGTCTTCTTTAACGGAGTGACACTAGATAGGCTGACCAGGCTCCAGTGGATGAACTCATATTGAGGGACATCTGAGGACACAAACTTGACTCAAAATAGACCTTAACATATATGACAGAATGCATGAAATCTGGTAGGGCAGTATTGGGGGTATGGATAGGGGATCTAAATATGATTAAGAATTTTTTTGGTGTTTTTTTTTTGTTGTTGTTGTTCTTTTTCGAGACAGGGTCTCCTCTTAGCCCCAGCTGCCCTGGAACTCACTCTGTAGACCAGGCTGGCCTTGAACCCACAAAGATCCACCTGCCTCTGCCTCCCAAGTGCTAGGATTAAAGGCGTGTGCCACCAGGCCCGGCGATTAAGATGTTTTATATGAAATAAATGCACAAAAATTCAATAAAAATTGAAAAAAAAAAAAAAAAGATCCTGACCCAGTGGGATTCTGGACCCATTTCCTCTTAACAAGGGCATTAAGCCAATCAACATAATTTTGACAGTAACCAATATTAGACCACAAGACAAAGATGTCCACAAATTCTTCACTACTTCTCCCCCCTTCAAGAGGTGAACTTGATTGGACTTAGTGACTCGTGTCTTACAAATATAATATGACAGAAATGACAGAAATGACTTACAAAGTTAGGTACAAAAAGGTACTATGGTTTCTTTCCTTCTGCCTTTCTGTCATAGTGGATCACTCACTCTGAAAGAGCCAGCTGCCACAAGTCATGAAGACATTCAAAGATGGAGAGGCCCATATGGTGAGGGAACTAAGGCTTCCTGTCAACAATCATATAAAGGAGCCATCTTGGAAGCAGATCCTCCAAGCCCAGTTAAGAGTATTCAGGTAACTATAGCCACAGTTTATATGGTGATTACTACCTCATGAAACCTTTGCCAAAACTATCTAGCTAATCTGCTTCTAAATTCCTGAAGAAATAGTGAGTCAGTAAATGTCATTAGCTGAGGTAACCTGTTACACAGCAATAAATAACTAATGTAACAACCCCCTTTTCCTACTTGCTAGACATGAAGAATAAATTATCACATGCTTGACCTGACAAATAAGTAAAAGTCATACAATACAGTTTTAAGAAAGCAACCTAGTTTTTCAGCTGACCCAATGTAAGTGCCTAAAGTTGCCAGGCCATCACAGCAGCAAATGAAGGCCTGGTTCCTCATTCTATAGTGCTTACTCACTGGAAGTCAGAAGTTGGCTGTTTTCTCAGAAGTACCAGAAGAGAGTCTCTTCAGGGTAGGCCCAGTAAGTTTTGTCCAGAAATTATCTTAGTGCTATATACAGTATTCATATTGAAAAATTGTATTATCACATACCTTCTTTTTTTTTTTTTTTTTTTTTTTTTTTT